>BSBK01001538.1:1365000-1507483 GCA_027943335.1 Chamaecyparis obtusa
AACCACAATGATGAATGTATTCATGAAAACAACAATAAAATGGGAGATTCTTTGACAAAAGAAAATAGTGGGTTCCAAGTAGAGTGACATTAGTAATTTTCCAAGCTACCTCTCTCTTTACCTCTAGGTCTGCATTTTCTACTAACCACAGAAGTGGAGGAATCAAGCCCTCATCAATAATAGCCAAAATCTAATCTTGATTCCCTACTACAATGTTGACAATTACCCAACAAACATCCTAAGTTTGTACATCACTACCAGTAACCAAATTTACTATTATCCTCAAGGAAGATATGAGAGCTAATGAAGAATGCCTTAAAATCTCAACAAGCCTTACACAAACACAAGTTTCAATAAAAGCCTCAATTTCATTAATGTCTCTATAAGATATATATGAAAGTGCCCAACAAGTATCTTCTAGTATATCTTCATCAGTGATGTGAAGAATCCACTTTAGAATTGGAAGGGCAACCTTTAACTACTCAAAAGTTGTAGGATGGGGATTGCCACGAAAAATATTTGCCAGGGTCCAAATTGCATTCTTCAACATTTAAATTTTGGATTTCTCATTGAACAAGGTGAGAAAATTTGGCATACCTTGATTACTAAGTGTAATGTCCTTATATTTGGGACAATCTCCAATAATATTGCCTAAACCCTAGGAAACTTACACATGTAGTTCATTTTTGGAATTATAGAGAAGCTCAATAAACAAAGGAACTACACCACTCTCAACTACAACACCTATTTGTTATGTTGTCCTAGATACAATATTTGTTAAAACCTAAGGTGCCTCAAACTAAAGTTGGAATATATCCATCCTTCTTAGAAAACTAACAAAATAATGCACAACTCCTTTCTTGATAATTTTATCTATCAATGGATCTATCTTTGTACATAAAATTTTTTAGAATTGGATGGTTGTAGCATAGGATAGTAACATACAACTATGTTGCTACATCTTCAGACATGATTGCAGTTACCCAAAATGATAATGTCCAATCTACTTTGTACAGAGTCTTGAATTTCTTCCCTATGGATTTTAACCCAACACTTTGTAAGAAAGCTACAAAAATTGTATGTCTTGAATGAAAAGGATGACTTTGTTGTAAACACTGCTAGAAATCTTATTACTAGAGAATATGGATTTAGATAAGGTTTTCCCCAATAATTTCTTAAAAGACTAAGTACAAGTGAAAAATATCCTCCAAGGGTTTTGCATGATATTCTTCTTTATATAGAAGAGACGGTCTATAGTTATGCTTTGGTGGGTTTTGTTGGAACTGTTGGATCTACTATTGTTGAAAACATAGAACAAATGAGGAAATGTAATGTAACTAAATGATTAGTTCCTTATATTCATGTTAAGTTGTCATAATCCATTTCATAGGTAGAGGTCGACATCATTCAAATTGTAGGATATTTTATTTCTTTGCAATGTAGTTGATCTATTCATTTTTTTTCCTTTAATTAAATCTCGAATACACTCATAGTGTTGAGGCAACAAACCCCACATATATTAACTTCATCTAGTAGATTGTAGTATGTATTTAAAAACTAAAATGTAAATCTTTACCACATACATGTGTAGTTAATGAGCGTCTTCTTGTATTCTAGGTATTTTCTTTGACTTAAGCTTTTATCTTATTCAATATTGTTAAGTACATAGCTCAAAAACCAAAAACTATAGATTTGTCTGCAGTAAACTATAGATTCATTGGTTGAGTATATTACCTATTTTACTTGATATGAGAGGAATTAAGATTCAGTCAATGGTTGTCTACATAGCAACATCCCATTTTCTTCATAATGAATTATAAATTTTGTGCACAAAAAATTATGGATCTATGTACTTTCTCCTAGAAATGAGTTTTCTAAAATGTGGGAACTTGATGAGGCAGATTAAATGTAGGAATGATTAATCTCTCAATAATTCCTAGTTACTACATATGAGTCTTAAGAATAATCATTTATGCTATAAAATGAGTTTTGGGTTGACCATTCAATCTCATTAGAGATGATTCATAAAATATATTGCATGATGATCTTGCTGGTCCCAAAATAGTATTCAATAATTATAGACTGCAAAAAATCTTCAAATGCCAGTTTCTATTATTACATTATTTAATACTAATATGTCCTATTGTATTATAGTATTATACATGGCTTTTCTCACATGCTTTTACTATATCTTCATAATAATAAATGATTGAGTAAAAAACTCATTATTTTTATTTTTACATGTAAAGAATGCATGCAACATGTCCAAAATGATAAATTCTAAGCTTTCATGTTGCTGGATGCATTCTGTTACATTGTGGGAATTGGGTCCTATGTGTACATGATAGATTATGACGTTTGGGTTTTTTTTTTAGATTAACATTTAGCATAGGCTAATGGCTTAGTTAATCTACCTTGTCTCCACAATAACCACAGTCACATGTCTAATCTCTTGAGTCTTGATGTTTTCTTTTGCCCGTAGATGTTATCTAATCCTTATGTTCAATACAAAAATGTAGCGGAGTTTCTTCAGATTGATCATAATTGTACTCACATACAACAAACTTCTATATGGCATCATTAGTACATACTTCAAAAATAGGTTCAACCTCAAAGCTTAGAAAATTATAGTTATCTTCTTGTTTGACCTTGTCTTCAAGACAAGAATTGACTTCAAATAGTGGCACTTCCTGAAGGCCATCAAGTTCTATCTGACAAAAAACTTCAATCAATTCATCAACTGCCACCTTAACATCAAAAGCATCCACTAAGTTTTCTGCATATTGATCAGAATCATGAGAGTTTCTTACCATGTCATGGTCAGTTGTCTCAATATGTAGATATAAATGATAAGGAAGAGTGACTATGACACAAATTCAAGTCAAAGGTGGTTGGTCTAAAAATGTTTTACATCTGAAGCTAATTTTCACTCGGTTACCAAATTACAACATTCATAAGTATATTTGGGGTTAGCTGCAAGTAGTTTCACATTGCTCAAGATTTTTATCCACGCTCATCTCTACTTTTTCCTTATTAGCACTAGCACCAAAGCCACTCCCAATTGTGCTAACTCAAACATATATCCTAATGGTCCACCTATTGGGTTTTCAGAATTAAATCCGATTGTCTAGAAGCCTCTTTATTTGAATTTGTTTTGATAAAGTTTAAATCTGATATTTTGTGTGCACTTTGAAAGATAAGTTCAAATCAGATTTTGGGAAAATTTTATTTCTTCTTTGGACTTCCAATTTCTTCTTTTGGACAACAATTTTATATAAAGGGAAGAATGTATTTATTCTTCCATAGAGATATACTTGAATGTAATTTCTCTTTTGTATGCAACAACAAGAGATATTTTGTAATACTCTATTTTTATCAAAGAAGTAAAGGGTTATTCTATTAAGTAGTGATTGCTTCATATAATCTTGTAAGAGCTCTGAGAAGCTCAAAGAAATTTGTATGCAGCCCCAAATGTTTATTTCTTATTGTAGAAGTATTTTTAGATTAAATAGAAGCAAGAAGAAGCTTGAATATTTCTCTATCTCTATTTATATTTTGTCTCTCTCCTATTTTGGGGATTTTGAATTTATTCATTGCTGAAATAGAGCATCATTCTGTGCATTTCTAGAATATATTTTTAATCTATATTCTTTACATGGTATCAAAGCTGATTGGCCCTCAATCCTTGTGAGTTTGGGCATTTGTTTTTTCTGGGTATTTGTTTATCTTACACAGGAGACATGGCTGAAGATGTAGGAAAGACTTGGCAATAGCCACCATCCTTCAATGGACAAAATTATGATGTTTGGGCAAAGAAGATGAGGACTTTTATGATAGAAAATGACTTGTGGGAGCTTGTGGTCAATGGCTTTACGGATGTGATTGACCCAACTCAGTTTTCTGCCCTCACAAACAATCAAAAGACTCAGTTGAAGGAGTCAAGAAGGAAAGATGTAAAAGCTTTGAGCTTGATAGAAACTGCCTTGATAGAGGCAATCTTTCCCAAAATAGCAGCAACTAATTATTCCAAAGAAGCTTGGGATATTCTACACACAAGTTTTAAAGGGATCGACAAAGTTCATTTAGTGAAGCTCCAAATGCTTTGAAGAGAGTTTGAGACTCTTCTCATGAAGGATAGTGAGTCCATTTTAGATTTTAGCTCAAGACTCTCTAGTTTGATAAACCAGTTGAGAACCCATGGAGAAACCATGGAGGAGCAAAGAATAGTAGAAAAAGTTTTGAGAAGTCTGCCATCAAAATTTGATAATGTAGTAATTTCCATTGAAGAGGCAAATGATCTCTCATTAATGACTATTGATGAGTTAATGGGTTCTTTCCAAATCCATGAGCATCACATTAATAGGTCTGCAAATTCTTCTCAAGAACAAGCTTTTAGAGCTCAAGCCAATGCAAGAAGCATGGGAAGAGGAAGAAACAATTCTGGATGAGGTTCAAGAGGCAGAGGTCATGGTAACTCTAGACAACAAAATGATGGAAGAGAAAACTCAGAACGAGCAACCACAAATGAGGGAGCTAACATCTCTTAGAATAATTCTAGAGGAGGTAAGAAGAGAGATAGCTCGGACAAGAGTAATATCAAATGTTATTATGGTCATAAATTTGGGCATTATGCTAGCGAATGCTGGAAAAAGCAAAGTGATCAGTCAAAGCCAAGTGAAAATGTGGCTGATATAAAAGTGGGTGATGGAAATAATCCCACAACTTTCATCATGTGCAATGTTGGTGAAGAAGGCAGCCCTGAAGTTTGTTATTTAGGCAACAGTTGTAGTAACCACATGAGTGGTAATGAAAGTCTTTTTTCTTTCATTGATAAAAATATAAAGTCTAAAATTAGAATGGGGAACAAAGGAATTGTTCCAGTTGTGGGAAAAGGATCTATTATGATCCGCACCAAGCAAGGTGAGAAACAAGAAATTTAGAATGTTTACTTTGCCCCAGGTATAAAGCACAATTTGATGAGTGTTGGACAAATCACTCAAAATGGTTATAAAGTGCTGATGGAGAATGACCAATGTATCATTTATGAGAAGGATGGGAGTAAGATAATTGTTGTAGTAGTTCAAATGACAAAGAATCAAATGTTTCCATTGAAGGTAGAGATGTGTTTCTCTTCACAATCAATAGTTGCACTTCCCAAGAAAGAATGTACAATAGTACAACAATCAGCCTTCAAGAGCATGATTGAAGACCCCTCCAAGCTATGGCATTTAAGGTATGGAGATCTTGGCTATGCTAGTTTAAATTTATTGTCCAAGAAAAGAATGGTAGATAAGTTGCCATGTATTAAAGAGTTTAGTAGCAAGTGTGAGGCTTGTATTTTGGGTAAGCAACATAGGCTGCCCTTTAATTCTAGAAACTCTAGAAGGGAAAGAATGCCATTAGAGCTGGTGCATACTGATTTATTTGGCCCTATGAAAATCACTTCTATTAGGGGGAGTGCTTATTTTATGACCTTCATAGATGATTTCAGTCATAGAACATGGGTTTATTTTATAAAAAATAAATCTGAAGCTTTTGATAAGTTTTTAGAATTTAAAGCCCAAGCTGAAAATGAAAGTGGACAAAATCTTAAAGTCCTAAGGTCATATAGAGGGGGGGAATATACCTCCAATATTTTTGTAAATTTTTGCAGGTAGAATGACATAAAGGAGCTAATAGCCAGTTATACTCCGCAGCAAAATGGAGTTGCTAAAAGAAAAAATAGAACCATTGTTGAGATGGCAAGGAGCATGATGAAAGAAAAATGATTCCCAATTAAATATTGGGGAGAAGCTATAGCAACCACAATCTATTTAATAAATAGAAGTCCTACAAAAGTAGTCTATGACAAGATTCCTTTGGAAGCATGGCCAAAGCATAGATGGACGGTTGAACACTTGAGAGTGTTTGGGTGTGTAGCATATGCACATGTGCCAAAGGAGCAAAGGAAAAAGTTGGATGACAAGGGTGTGAAGTGTATCTTTGTGGGATATAGTCTTGATTCAAAGACATATAGATTGTATAATCCTGTCACCAAAAATATCATCACTTCAAGAGATGTGGAGTTCATTGAGAATGAGTCATGGGATGGCTTGGTGGACATGTCTTCAAGCACTTCAAGTAAAGTACCTATTATTGTTGAAAATGATGAGTTTAATGATAAAAAAAATGATATAACAATAGATATAGAAGGCTCCAGAAGGCTGCAAATTGGCCCCATAGAGAATAGTAGCAACAACAATACTGAGAGCTATGATCCCACTCTTGCCTCCCTAGTGCCAAGAAAGACCAAGAGTCTAAGGGAGATATGCCAAGATGAAAGGTATGAAAATGAATTTGATGAAAATATCAATTTTGCATTATTTTCTGATAGTGATCCAATTTATTTTGAGGATGCTGAAAAAGAAGAAAAATGGTGTAAAGCCATGGATGAGGAAATGGATGCAATAAAAAGAAATGAAACTTGGGAGCTCACTAATTTACCTCCAAATAAGAAAATTATTGGAGTTAAATGGGTTTACAAGAACAAGAGTAATGTTGAAGGAAAAATAGATAGGCATAAGGCTTGATTGGTGGTCAAGGGGTACAAACAATAGTTTGGTAGAGATTATGATGAGACCTATGCCCCTATTGCTAGAATGGAAACCATGTGTGCTGTCATAGAAATTGCAGCCGAACACAAATGGAAGGTTTATCAAATGGATGTGAAGTCTGCCTTCTTGAATGGAGTATTGAAAGAAGAGGTTTATGTGGAGAAACCACCTGGTTATGAAGTTCTGGGCCATGAAAGTAAAGTGTATAGGCTGAAGAAGGCTCTTTATGGGCTTAAGCAAGCTCCACGGGCATGGTATAGCAGAATTGACTCATATTTGATGAGTAATGGATTTTGCAAAAGTGATGGTGAGACCACTCTTTACATCAAGGCAACTAATGGTAATATTTTAATTATTGTCTTGTATGTTGATGATTTAATCTTTACTGGGGATAATGATTTCCTCATTGCTGATTTTAAAGAGGCCATGAAAAGTGAGTTTAAAATGTCAGACTCAGGTCTCTTGAGATATTTTCTAGGCATAGAAGTAAAACAAATGCATGATGGTATTTTTATCTCTCAAGAAATATGTGCAAACCAGATCTTAGAGAGATTTAAAATGAAAACTAGCAAGCCTAACCCAACACCAACTTCAGTAGCTTTAAAGTTAAGCAAGCAAGATTGCAGTAGCAATGTGGATCCAACTTTATATAAAAGTTTAGTTGGAAGTTTGATGTATTTAACAGCTACTAGGCCAGACACTATGCATGTAGTAAGTTTGATTTCTAGATTTATGGAAACTCCAAAGGACTCCCATTGGAAAGTGGGAAAGAGAATCCTAAGGTATGCGAATGGCACCAAGGGATATGGTATTTTGTATACTGCAACAAATATTTTTGATCTTATTGGCTGCACAGATAGTGATTGGGCAGGGATTTTGGATGATAGGAAGAGCACTTCTAGTTATGTCTTTCACATGGGTTCAGGTGTAATCTCATGGGCTTCTAAGAAGCAACCCATAGTTTCTCATTCTACAACAAAGGTTGAATATATAGCAGCAAATGTAGCAACATGTCAAGCTATTTGGTTGAGAAGAATCTTGGCAGATTTGAAAGAAGAACAAAAGGATGGAGCCACAATATTTTGTGATAATATTTCCTTAATAGCTTTGTCGAAGAATCCAGTGTTTCATGGAAGAAGCAAGCACATTGAAATTAGATATCATTTTATTAGAGAATTAGTTGAGAATGGTGAAATAAAAATAGAGTTTTGTAGGTCAGAGCAGCAGCTAGTAGACATTTTCACCAAGCCATTGGGCATTGCAAATTTTGAGGGCCTAAGGAGAAATCTAGGTGTAGTTAGTTTGGATCAAGCATGATCTAGTTTGTTGGCTCAAGACAATGGAGGAGTGTTGGATTTTCAGAATGAAATCCGATTGTCTAGAAGCCTCTTTATTTGAATTTTGTTTTGATAAAGTTTAAATTTGATATTTTGTGTGGACTTTGAAAGATAAGTTCAAATCAGATTTTGGGAAAATTTGATTTCTTCTTTGGACTTCCAATTTCTTCTTTTGGACATCAGTTTTATATAAAGGGAAGAATGTCTTTATTCTTCCATAGAGATATACTTGAATGTAATTTCTCTTTTGTATGGAGCAACAAGAGATATTTTGTAATACTTTGTTTTTATCAGAGAAGTAAAGGATTATTCTGTTAAGCAGTGATTGCTTCAGATAATCTTGTAAGAGCTTTGAGAAGCTCAAAGAAATTTGTATGCAGCCCCAGATAGCTGCAAGTTTATTTCTTATTGTAGAAGTGTTTTTAGATTAAATAGAAGCAAGAAGAAGCTTTCATATTTCTCTATCTTTGTTTATATTTTATCTTTGCCCTATTTTGGGGATTTGAATTTATTCATTGCTGAAACAAAGCATCATTCTGTGTTTCTAGAATATATTTTTACTCTATATTATTTACACCACCAGTACCTGTACAGTCTTAGAAGCTCCTAAAATATGTAGACACTATTGAAATAAAAAAGGGACCTCAAGATACTCCTGGTCATTGGTTAGTGACTGCAACTAAACTAGATATTGATAGAGGCAAAATATCATTGCAGGTCAAATTTTCTCTTCTCAATTATTGTAACTAGAGGCCATTTAATTCTCATGGAAGATGCTAGGAAGGATGCTTTCATTTTGAGCTCACTTCATACATTTATCCATACTAGAAGTAATGGATAATAGATGTAGATAATGCTATTCAAATGAGCTCTCAATTCTTCCATGTATTAAAAAATGACAACTCCAAAATATATTTTAGGCATATACAAGAGCTTTCATGAGATAACATTTATTTGAAATGTAGTGAAGCATTTTCTCAAATAACATTTCATTGGGATATTCTAAATCTGATATTCATTAGGTAGATCATTATTAATATAGATATATTAAAAGAAATGATTCTGGACTTGAATGCATTCTAATAGTTGTTATAGCACTTGTTAATTTAATATCCAATATTTTTGATAATATTGTACTAATAGTTGCTACTTTAAAGTTGTTAGTGTTGATGATGACTAGTTATAATTGAATGAAATGTATTTCTTATATCTAAAAAGTGACAAATCATATAATGTCACACAGTCACACCAATAATACATGACTTAGTGCAAACATATGGGTCTTAGTTTTTTTTGGCTTTTTTGGAAGAGATTGACAGTGCCTATGATAATCATCATTTTTTTTTATGTTTTTACCATTTCCTATAATATTAGAAATTGAATAAATTAGCAAAATGTTAGTATTTTATTGAATTTGTTTGGCAAAAGTTTGGTTTGAGATGAAACATTTTCCTTAAGATTTTAAATTCAGAAAGTATCATATGGTAAGTTACAAAGGCTACAATAGAGGCTTGGCTACTAGCTTCTATTTTATTGGAGTTGTGCATATGATGAGACACTATACTTGATATATATGGAAAGTACTAGTATACATGGTATGATTATTCTTTAAAGGGTACTAGCTCAATGGAAGAGCATCCACTTTACAAGTAGGAGGATGGTGGTTCGATTCCATCGTTCCCTAATATGACTAAATATATGACTAAATTAAGGACTAAATATATGACTAAAAAATGACTAAACAAATGACTAAATAAATGTCTAAATAAATGACTAAATCAATGACTAAATCAATGACCAAATCAATGACCAAATAAATGACTAAATCACTGATTAAATAAATGACTAAATCAATGACCAAATAAATGACTAAATAAATGTCTACATAAATACCAAATCAATGACTAAAATAGTTTAGTCATTAATTTGGTTGTGAGATGAATGACCAACAATAAACTACTAATGGTCATATGATCAAAATTAGTCATTTATCTACAATTGTTAGTAGTTTATTTAGTCATATATTGTTTCTTTTGTACTAGTGACTTAATGATAAAAATGGAAAAGGGACAAATTTGAAAAAAAGCCTAGATATTTTTCCAATAACATAAGGTGAAAACCTAAGACTTGATTTTTTGAGATTTTGCAAAGTTTTCATAGGTTCTAAATGCAAAATGAGGATGATATGCAAAGGGAATATTAAAAGGGTAATGTAATTATGATGAGGACTTAATATGTTGGGGGGGGGGGGGGGGGGGGGTTGAAAATGAGGATGCAATATGTAATATGCAATGATTGAAAATGAAGGCTAAATGCAAGGACTAAATACAAAGTTTACCCTAGATTGTAATAAGACTCCAATATTTTCTTGAAAGTCCATGTTTTTACAAGGTAATAACAAGGTTGTGAAACTACTTTGAATGTTTTGAAATGGTTTTGAGTGTTTTGAGACATTTTTGAAATGGTTTTGAATGCTTTGATAAGGTTTTGAAATGTTTTGGTGAGATTTTTAATAACACAATTTTTTATAACACCCACATAAGACACTTCAAATAGGAATGGATATTTTGACTTTATGCACAAACATTTTACAACCTAGGCTGCTAAGACAATATTCATTGGATTCCCACTATGAATAAATCTAAGCTATACATATTCAAAGTGGATAAATTAGAATTTTGGAGACAAATAATCCTCCTTATAGTGAACTAACTTCTCAAGCACACCAAACTTTGAATTCCATGGGTCATCATCACTTCCCAGGGATTTTTCTATCTCTAAAAAGAACTATGAGAACACGGGATGACTTCAGAGGCATGGGTGACCCCCTACAACAACAAATAGAAGCATTTTGGAAAACCACAAAAAAATGAATTTTAGTTCGGGCTCTCATTCAGGTACCCATACATACTCTCTCCCTATTACTAGGAGGCTTCCTTCCCGTAGAACACAAGTATTGGGAAAGCTAGCATGGGTAAACAATTAGAACCTGTAGTGAGTCATTTTGGCCTTACTCATTTTATATAGTGACTGAGAGTGACTTGGCTATAGTCTATTGTCACTTGGGTCATTCCCTCTCACTAGCATTATGGGCTTCTCAAGAGGAAGACCATCTAAAAAATTTAGAATAAATTTCTCTTACACCTAAGGTCCACAAAAGTGAGGGGAGAGGATACATTCATTCTTTCTTTTTGGGATTTACAAAATGTACCTATCACACCACACACATAAAAACTATATTGTTCATTTACCTTTTAGAAAGGAAATATGATCAAAATAACACAAATTATGGTTCTTTTCCTTCCTAATTAAAATTGGGTGAATTTTTTTGTTCACTAACCCATTAAGAAAGGAAATGCATAGTAAAAATAGGAAAAGTTGTTATTCTTTCCCTTCCTAATTAAATCCAGGTGAAAATTTTAGGGTTCAATTTATCCACCTATTTAAATCCAAGTGAAAATTGTTGGGTTCTTTGATCCAACTAATTACACTATGTGCAATTTGTAGTTAATTTATTACCCCTAATTAGGCTATGTGAAATTGGTAGTTCATTTTAAAGACCAATTAAAAACTATGATTCGTTGCATGTTTAAAACAAGAAATCCTGCATAGATCACAAGTTAGACTCCCAAGTGTAAAGATATTGTTCTTATACTTACAAAACACATCAAAAACAAGAAAAAATCATCAAAATTGCATGTTCACATTGGGTTCACCAAATGTGTCGACTATGAAATTGGAAACTTAGAAACATACATGATAAAGAGAACCATAAAGCTATAAAATCATGTAAAATCCAATCCCGATCATACCAACAAGAGCATAAAAATGAAATGCATAAAATATAAAATAAGAAAACCATTTCTTTGATGAAGCCTCATTGTTCTTTCTTTCTTCTCTAATTTGATGTTGCTCTCAAAAAGACGAGTGTGCAAAATGATGAAAGCAAAATGGACAAAATGATAGAATAAGGGCGATAATACTCAAAAAATGTGTTCCGAGAATTGAGAAATAACAAGAGTTCAATTTATAGATTAAAAAATATTATTTACCTCATATTTAAAAAATTAGACAATTAAATGAATAAATTTATTTAATTGTGGGAAAAGGGAAAGGGGGTAAATAAATAATATATTTATTTGCCAAAGGAATGACATTAGGTTAAGGGGAAAAATAAATAAATATTCTCCCCTAGGACCAAGATTAAATAATTGATGAAATTATTTAATCAAAGACAAATTGATAAGACATGGTGAAATTAGAGGACGAAAATTAGTAATTGATTAAATAATTGTCATTATTTAATTAGTAGAAGAATGACACAATATCGGTGAATGATAAAGATCAAACACACAATATATAAGGCATGTTAAAAAAGGGGCCCATATGCATTGACCATTTTTTAGTGTCTATAGATCTATCTCTTTTTTCATCTTTTAGTACATGAGTTTTATTACATTGATTCCTACTTATAGCATTTCAGCTAGGAGAAGTTGTAGACTTATGGGTTCCTTTGATCCCGAGCCCTCTTTGTTTCCTAGGAATCTTGATGAGACCAACATGCATATTGATGAAATTAATCCTATTATTGAGAACCACTCTTCCCACTCTTCTCATGATGAAGATGAGACATTAAGATTTCCTCCAATGCAAGTCCAAAATATTTATCACGATTTTGAAAAATATGAGCAATGGTTAGGACAAGAAAACTCTAATCTTGCGGTCATCTCAATAGTAGAGGGTTTGAGGAAGATAATTCATAATGATAAACATGGTGTTAACATCTTGTGTAGTATATCTCATCTCATTTATAACAATTTCAAGCCCATAATAGATTGTACACAAGAGTTAGGTTATATTCCACCTACTACTAGTGTTGAGATTCTTATACCTACCTCAATACCTAGTATCTCTACTTATGTTAGACCCATCATAAACACTTCCATTCAAAACACCAATCCTAAACATATTAGCATTTCTAATCCTATTATTCCTCCTTCAAGTATTCCATGTGAGTCGTTACCTTCATCCATGTCCACTTACAATAATGTGCTCTTTTCATAGTCTATTGTTCCTTCCATTTCTCATAATGGTCCAAATCTTTCACATACATCTCCTACCACTCTTTCTACCAAATCTACTATCAATATATTGGCTCAAACCATTTCATCCTTGCAACAAAAAATTGCATCTATGGCTCAATACAAGTTAAACATTCCTACTTTTGATATTTCTAGTCCTTTGTCCTTAGACATCATCCATGCCATCATACCTCAATACATGAAAATTCCTCATTTAGAGACCTATAATGGTAAGTGTGGTCCCTTCACTCATGTTAAAACATTTCAAACATTGTTTAGTGATTTCTCTAATGATCATAGATTCATGGCTAAATGTTTTACTAGAACCTTTCGAGACAAAGCCTTGCAATGACACTGTTATTTACCTCCTTATTCCATTGATCCCTTCAAAACTTGCTAATGCTTTTATTCAATAGCTTCAAAAAAATATTGGTCCTAAGATTTCTTTATCTGATTTGATGTATTGTAAATAAGGTGTTAAAGAAAAAGTGATTTATTTCATTGGTAGATTTAAGCACTTGCATGCTTAGATTTCTTATCATGTTCCCGATGTGGATATTCAACATATTTTTATTTATAATTTGAAAAATACATTAGGGATAAGATATTGTTGTCTAAATTTTACTCTTTTACTCAATTATGTGTAGTGCTTCACAATTATTAGCTTCACGTGAGTCAGTTTGAGATCACTCTTCCAATGAATTTGATTGATAAGAATGATTTCACTTTTCATTCCTATCAAAAGTTTTATAAACCTAAGAGCTTCATTAAAATCAATAATTCATCAAATCCTTTTAATGAGAAAGTGTCAACAACATCCAAATGTGTGGCTCCTTTGTCATTTGTTTTTAGACCTTCTCACAATTTTACATCTCTTTCTCAATCTTTGCATATTGTGATGTTGAATTTGATTAATGCTAATGTGATACAACTTCCTCCCACTAAACCAATTGAAACTTTCAAATATTTTCTTGAATCCTATGATCAATTTTTTTTTTAAAATAAAATTGTCAACCTAGCCATGATACTAAAAAGTGTTTCCATTTGAAATCTGTTATTCAAGACCTCATTGATTCTAATGATATATCTATTGAGGGTGTTAATAATCGATGAAACAAATTTTTAGAACCTTCCAACTAAAACTTGCAAATTTATACCAATCCTTTTCCTTTTCATTCAACCAATGTTGTTGAGTCTACTTAGTCTTTACCTTTTTCTTCGACCCATGTTGTTGACTATGATGTTGATTTTACTAAAGGAAACAATGTTTTCAATATTATTAATCAATCCAAACCTAAACCTAAGGTTTTCATTACATTTAATCCTAAAGAGATGATTAAAGTACCTAATGATCCTCTTTACATTGTAGCAAGGGTTAATGGTCTTGTTTCTCATGGTGTCCTTATAGATCCCACTTGTATGGTGATTGTTATAACTAAATAACATCCTTACAATATATAATTGTAATATTATTTCTATGATAAATCTAATGTTATAATCCAAACTTGCAATGGTTTTACCTATCTTACCCATGGTTCCATTACTTTTCCTATATAATTTAGTGGTAAAACTCTTGATGTTACCTTTGTAGTCATTTTAACTTTCATTAAGTTCCAAGTTATGCTTGGTCTTCCTTATCTCACTTCCATGAAAGTCGCGGTCTCTCCTATCCATAAGTGTTTGAAATTTCCCCATGATGGAGAAATAATCATGATTAATCATACTCTCTATTAGCCTTTAACGCCTTGAGAATATTTTGACCTTGAATTCTTTTGGCCTTTCATGCCTCAACCAACTCAACCTCATAAAGACAATATTTTTTTATCCTACCAAAAACTAAAAATCCAAAAGATTTGTGAGTTTAATAATACCAAGGATATTCCATCTCCTTTCCCTAGACCTGGACTTCTCCCTAGACCTTCCACACCTCCTTTATATGCTTCCATTCTGCTTCCTATATCATATAAACTTTCCATTAATGACATTTCTCAACCTAGTGTGGTGCCTTCTATTCTTCCACCTAAAGAAGAAAAGGACCCAATGTCAATTGATCTTAAATTGAATAAAATCTCAAGAAAAACTAAATGTAATTGTTGTTCTTGTGACCACCACCATAAATATCATGTTAGAGCTCATGAGTGTGCTTCCCAAAATATTTCCTCCCCTAAAATACCTAATGATGCTTTGATTCCCTCTGACAAACTTATACATAGCCCAAGGGAGGAAGTTAATTTTAAAAAGATGAAATTAAACAAACATGATAATTCTATTCATATCTAAGATTCTATTATAATTAATTTGTATGAAGAATATACTCTTGATGATGATGATTCAATGTTCCTAGTTCTAATGATGATATTCATGCTACTGATTCTAATGATATGTATGATCTTATTGATGTTAATCATGATTTACCAATTATGTTTTTTGTCAATCAGAATTATGCTTGTAGAAGAATGTGAAATTCAACTATCTTGTTGGAACATTGAGATACTCTCAGGCTATGGGTATCATATGATGAGAGTGAATCTTCACAATTCAAAGGCTGGTTCCTTAATGGTATTCACCTATTATAAAATTTAATGAGGAATGAGATATAAAGAATGCTTGTGAAAAATGAACCTAACTCTAAGGTGATGCACCAAATATGAACTATGATCTACAACTTTCTCTACTCACAAAACCTTCAATAAATAACCCTAAACTTATCACAACTCAACTAAACATGAGATACATAAGTATTTATTATAAGGATTCAACCTAATGCCTGCATGGAGGCAAACTGACTAGATTTCTCAACTTCAGATCATTAGAATCAACTAGCTCAATATTAAACTTGCACCTAACATATATCTTATGACATCAAATTTTGATTATATGATAAAAATTAAAGGAAAATATTCACAAGAATTCATTAAATCACTCATTCATGTAATAAGAAATTTGAAGTATTGAGAAGGAAATATGGTTCTATATTACTGAAAATCAAGAAGTGTTGCTACTACAAAACCTAGAAAATGGGTCCCAATACAAGTCTGAAACATGTTATAAATTTTCCAAAGCTGCAACACATGCCTAGGAAAAGAAAAAGAACCCCCCAAAAAGAAAACAACAAAAATCCTTATAGAAAAGGTTGAACACAAACTCCAAAGTGAACCGCATGATGAACTAACCTCAAATTGATGTCAAACTGAAGTCTCTATTTGTCTTCTCCTCCAAAAATGCATGAGAGACTCAAAACCCCCTAGGGTCATATATGAAGGAAAAACCTACAAAAAGAGGGACATAACTAGAAAAATCATGTAAACAACTACTCCAAAAGCCTATTTAACTGATGTGCAATTGGAAACAAACTAAAAAAGGCCTAAATTGCACTAAAAATCCTCCAAAACTGAAAAAAGGCCCCCTCTTGTAGCATATGTAGAAAAATGAACTCCTCTACCTAAAAGCACTCCAAGATTGAAAAAATTCCCTCTTTCCTTATATTTTTCATTTTGAAAAGAGTAATTAATAACTAAGTATTTTATGAATCAACATTTAGCTATTATTACTCACATTTAGACATTATGCAAAACTATATACATATATTAATGTATCACCTTAAAATGGAAGCACTTCCATGTTAAGAGCACTTAGCCCTCTGAGTGAGTGGTCTGGGTCATGTCAAGCTCCTTGAATCAGCCTTTTTCTCGGATTTGACTTGTTCTCCTTATTCTGCTTTTATCTATCCCTGTTTTCAGTATATTTCTGCATTTCCTGGCATTATGGACTGAGGTCCTGAGGTTTTTGACCTCAAGGTCCAAGTCAACCTTGACTCTAACATAGGTCATGGTCAACCTCAACTCTGACCTAGGGCAGAGTCGACCTCATCCT
This sequence comes from Chamaecyparis obtusa, assembly GCA_027943335.1. Lineage (NCBI taxonomy): Eukaryota > Viridiplantae > Streptophyta > Pinopsida > Cupressales > Cupressaceae > Chamaecyparis > Chamaecyparis obtusa. The sequence goes on from BSBK01001538.1 coordinate 1,381,885, forward strand.
TGACCCATAGTTCAAATTTCAAATTCCCATGATTTTCGGGTGTCGGGTTTCAGAGATATTTGTTTTCCTGCCTCCGAGTCAGCCATTTTGGGTTTCAAAATGGTAAATCCTTAAATTACATTTAATATGGGTCCATTTCTATGGGTTAAGGTTAATTGGGATTTAATTCCCCAATGTCAGCCTTGTCTAGAGGTTTGTGCCCTAGTTCACTATAAAAGGAGGCCTTCCTCTCTCATTTCATCCATCCATCATCAAGAGCAAGATCTCTCAATCAATTTCTGTGAGAAAATATTTAATCTCAAGCATTTCATCAAGCATTTTCAAGGAAGCATTCAAGTCCTCTTCTTCATTCAAGTTCTCCATTGAAGATCAAGGATTCAAGCATTCAAGCCTTTGAAGGGATTTGGTTCAAGCATGCAAGATTCATCATTCAAACCCTAGATCTAGCCATCATGATGGTGTGATCTTCCTTCAAGATCCTTTGTTAATCTTCTAAGATCCATTCATTCTTCTATCAAGGTGGATTCCAAGCATACAAACATGGAGGTTTTGTATTTACTTTCATAGTTTTGATTTATATTTGTCATTGTTGTGTTCAAGCTTTCATATAAATATACTTGTTTACATTCAAAATACAATTGCATATCTATCAAATTGCATAGCTTCATTGTTAGATCTACTTCTCCTACTTGCTAGCATTCTCATTTCAATTTCAATATTAAGTTTGATTCCAAACTGGGGTTTGACCAAGGCAAACCCCTCAAACAGACAACAAAAACCCTCTTTTTCTTGCAGGTACAGGTGCAAAAATTTGGATCTAAGATTGGATTTGGATACCCTTTTCGGTGAACTTTCGAGATCTAAAAACAAAGTCAAAGTCAACCTTCAGAATAAGAATGTAGCCTTTGACCTTTTATGAGGGTCAAAGACTACCTACTATTAGAAAGATAAAAGTTTTTTGGGTTTTCTTCGTCTTGGCGTTTCCAGTCTGAAACAGGTTGCAGAATTTCCCGAAACTACACACAGACATCAAAAATTGGCATTTTCTAGATCTACCCTATTTTGAGGTTAGTGTTTTCTTTTCAATTATTTCAGATTTCAAGCACAAGTCCATTATAGGGAAATATAGGGTTTTCTTCCTCTTTCATACTCTCCATAGATTGATTCGATTGTGCATTAACCTTTTGGTTGATCAATTTGGATCTCTCCTTAGGGAATTTGGATTTAGAAGTGGATCTCATATTTCCCCCATACACTTTAAGGTGGATACTATTTCACCTTATTCAATTAATTATTACATTTAATGGATTTGATAAATGATGTATTAAAAAATAAAAAAATGATTTTTTATATTTTAATTCATATTTATTAAATGGTTAAATTGACTATCCAATAAATATAAATAAAACATAAATATCAAATAAGGATTTATATCAAACTCATAAAATGACCTTTGTAGGCTATTGTACCAATTGAAGAGTTTTGAAAAAATGTTGAGGCACAACAATGCCTTAGCATGCGGCAAATTTAGGGTTCATAACCCTAAAAAAAGGAAATATTTCAATTTTCATTTTAGTAACTTTTGGAAGCTCTGCCGCTACCTAGACTCTTAGGATTTTACTAATTCTGTGGAAACTTGGGACAAGTTCAAAGCCTTTTCCTTAATTTTATGACAGGTTTTGATGGTCAGACACATATATTATATACATCAGTCTTAGAGCTTTGGTTTCTTGTTCTTCTAAATATATGCACCTTATTTTTTTAATGTGGGTTTTGTATCTGAAGATTTTCCATGATATTTTGTGTGCTCCTTTGAGTTTTCCACGACTCTTCATTTTTGTTCTTTTGCATATTGTGTTTGGGCATTCTTCCTTTCATCTACTACTTATATTTAAAAGTCTACCTTTTTTACTATTAGATCTCGATGAGGGTTTTGAGATGGCTTTATATTTGCATTTGTATAATCAAATCGGTGCTTTGTGGACTTTATTTTTCTCTTTGATGGTGGCCTCTTTTTGAAAATCTATAGATGAATATTGGAAAATTGAGAGATGAAGGTTTTGTACTTTCTATTTTGAAACTATAAGTACCATGCCTTCCAAAATGTTGAAAATCTTGTTGATATACGCCCATGTAGGTCATAAGTCTGCCGAGAGCTTCCTTTTCTATTTAAGAAAAAAACATAAGAAAAACCCCTTTTGTATATCTCGATATTATCTGCAAAAATAAGGGTTTCTATACAATGATTCTTTGTGTTCTTACAAATTATATTTTGAGGGCTTTGGCATTGAGACACATATAGACAAAACTTACAAAACCCTTATTATGTCATGATTTTCTCTTGGAGATTCTAACTATATCTTTTAGTAGTTGAAATATATCCTTCTCCTTTTGTGTTGTAGATAATTGTAACAACTCTATGTTTTACATTCCTATTTGAGGTATTACATCTTTGAAGTTTTATTTTCTGCCTTTTTATTATTCAAAACAGTTATTAACTTCACTACTTCACCCTAGTTATTTCCCTTGTTCATACACCATTATAGCTGCATTGTTTTCTTTCTTTAATAATATTCTAGTTATTTTTGAAGAAACACTATCTACTAATGATGTTTTTTCCTTATCAAAAAAGTGGTTATTGTCTAGGTGTGTTGTCACTGCTATCTTCCATCACAACATTTATTCCTTTGTAGCCTATATGAGACACCTATAGCATTATGATCTTGATTTTGATAATTGAATGTCATACTTTTTAAATAGAAAATGTATTTTGGTTCAAACTTACATGTTCCTAGAATAATATGCCAACATGGTTTCATTTCAATGTTGACTGTCTTCTCATCCATCACCATGATAATATAATGAAGAATATGACAAATTTGTTACATATTAATTTCCCTTGAATTTATATGTTCCATTTAATGACTAAAAAGGCATTATAAACAAAAAAAATATGTTTAGTTTTATATTTTTCCTTTGAATCCTAAACATACTTTGACTATGTATAGCTTGATGAGCTACAATTGATTGAGTATCTTGATGAATTGAAGAACAATGCTTAGAGATCACCGAGCTAGTAAAGTGATATGTAAGATGATTAAATCAGTCAATATGTTGTCATTGATGTCAACTAGTTTTGACTATACTTATCATGATAGTTACAAACTGTTATCTCTAATTGAGAATTAATGATTGTCATTAGTATCAAAGACATCGGTCGGTTACTTATGTTAACCTAGTCAGTAAAAGCAAGCATCTCAAGCTAGTCGGTTAAGTCTTTACACCAAGCGTAGAACAGTTTACTAAGCATCAGACACCAATATCGAGTGCAGTAAACAACAAGCAGACTAGATACCGAGCACCAGTGTAATTACCGAGTAGTATATACAGTGTTTACTGAGGATAACAAAAAATGGCATAGGAATTAGGAATGGCAAATTTATCTATGCAAACGGTTACAAAAGAATCACAAAATGTTTTACCAAGATCAAGGATAATTTATTGTTGAGATATTCATTAAATGCGATGAAGATCTTATGTAATTGTTTGATCTAGGTTATTTTTGTACACCATTGATCTTAGGGTTTTTCTCTAAGATATTGTAACCTAAGTTTGTAAGCGGCATAAAGTAGTATGGTATATAATTGTATTTTGCATCATTTTGATATAACTGTGGAGATGTATGAGTAAAGAAGTTCTTGAAGCATTAGCCAACTTCAATATTATCAGTTGTCAGATAGAGCAGAACAGTATTCAGAGATAATCAGATTGAGCAGAATTAGACAAGGCTACCGAGTAGTTTAGAGAAAAGATCTTCACATAGAAAGGTGATATATATTCATTATTTCATTGATCTATATCAGACAAGTTGAGTTGTCATTAGCAGATAGTTACCTATTATTTTCTAATCATTGTAATAGAGTTTTGGTAAAATCTCCTAACATAGTAGACCTAACAGTCTTTATGTAAATCTCTTAACTGAGTGCACACTCAAGTAGTGTTGTTAAAATCCTATCACTAGGTAGATCTAATAAATCTAATATGTTACTCCTAATAGGGTAAGATCACTAGAAGTGATCACCACTTGTAGCCCTAATAGGTAAACCTTTTCTATCTGCAGTAGTAAAGAATTTATGGGTGTCATCCCCACCGTAGTTTTTACCTTCTAACAAGGGTTTCTGCATTACCAAAATACTTGTGTTATGTGATGATTATCTTGTTGATTTCATGTTATTTACTTTGATAGTTAAATGAATGAATGATGCATGCAATGGATTCAAGTTACAGTTGAAGGTTACTACTATTTTCTGTTCAAGATTTGAAAGGTTTATGAGTTGAAAGTTTTTGTGGGCACTGATTCACCCCTCCCCTCTTAGTACCCTATCTCTCCAATCCCAACACAAACATCTGAACATCTCTAGAAGGAAGAAAAGATGAAGAAATGAGATATCTACATAAGGAAAATATGGATATGACAGATAAGGATAAGGTATACATTGGGTAACTTATTGACGAGTCTATGGCTTTATATTGTTGACTTGAGCATGTTACATTAATCTATTATGAATAAGAGATTTGATTTGAACAAGTCAATGTGGTTTGTAATTTGAAGACTTCTGTATACACCGAGCCCATGTAGTGTATACTAAGTGAAAGTAATAACTGATTTAGTTATCACAGATGGATTCAGTGTTAACCGAGTATGGATGGAAACATTAAATTCTAAGAATAGCCTATTAAAATTGATGAGCTAGAAATTGTTATGATTTCGAGGTAAAGGATGAAGTTAGTTACAAGATCCACAGCTGAAAAAATTCAAAGATGATCTAAAGGATGAGATTGAAATGTGTTATAGACACATCTTCTGAGGAAGGTTTAAGTGGAGAAATGGACAAAGGAGATTAAGAGGAAAAATTTGATGGCTGATATGAAAATAGTTTACTTGTCTATTTAAGAGACATGAGTTTCATTGTTGAAACATACCAGATGAATATAGATTGCAGAAGATTTCACGTGAAGATTTCATGCATTCCTAATCAAACTAGTTACAGACATAATCAAGATGTAGGCATAACTAAGTATCAGAGAACTATTTATCGAGTAAAGTAAGTTGAGGATATATTGAGGAAGTGAATTGATTAATGATCAGATGAGTTTTATGAGCATATCATAGATCTAAATATTTGCAATTGAGTTGTATTTGAATTAGATTAGAACTGTATTAGTTTAACCATTGATTTAGAAAAATATCTTAACCGAGTGGACTTAACAGTCTTATTGTATTTCCATATGACATTCGTTGAATGTTGATTGTTATCTTGTTGACCCCATAGTGAATGCTAGTCAAAAGTTAACTATTAGTGATAAATCCTCTAACTAGGTCACACCTAATAGTGTGCATTGTAACCTTTAACAAGGTTGGCTCCTAACCGAGCTCACTTTAGAAGAGTGAATTATTTTGGGTTACCGGTCCTAGGTGGTTTTTCCCTTAGTAGGGTTTCCATGTTAAATCATTGTGTTATGTGTTGTTTGTTATGATTGTTTTGCTATCATACTTTACATACTGCATAGTTGATTTAATCAGTAATCACAGTTTGGATAATTACCGGTACTTGGTAAATGAACAGAAAGATTGATATCTTATCTTACTGAGCTACATAACCTATTGAAATAAGTTTTGAATTGTACATTTGAGAGTTTGGGATTGTAGGATAACTGACTTAACTGATTCACCCCCCTCTCATTTATTCTAACATAGCTCACTTATTACTTTTTGAGGTGTATTTCAATTACAGTCTAGGAACTTAGTCACTATCTTGCCATTTATAAGTTGGAGCTTTTAGATTAACATAATAGTGTCTTTGTGAGTTGGAGCTTATATATTGTTCCCATTATGTAACCTTGTCTTTTCCTAGATTGTCTTGAAAGTGTTGCACATATAGATCAACCCTGTTTTGACTATGAATACCTTGACATTGGAAATTGTGTCTCAATTGATACCTAGTGTATTCCTTTCTTCTTTTCTTATTTTGAAAATATAAATATGTTGACGCTCCTCTTAGTTTCTGTTAATTCTAATATGATGAAGCTTACTTGGATGTGACACTTTTACTTAATTGCTTTGCTTCTATTATGAATACCTTAACTGTATTTGTCTTTATATTATTTTCAACATAGTTACAATATCTTTGCTTACAACATAATATATATCATGCTTTGGGTTTTCTTTATTCCATTTACATTTTTTATTGAAATAAAAATAACATTTTGTACTTTGAATAGTGTGATAAATCTTCTTAGTGTTTTCTTATGGCTGCACATTGTACTACTTTTTAACTGTGACATTGATATTATTTCTTCCACACATTGTGATGCTTGGGTTAAAATGGATATCATGATACTCCCTATTTTCAACTAAAATATTAACACTGAGCACTTGATTGTGTACATCAATGTTCCTAATTTTCATAATAATAAAAATATTCCTTATAATTGTCTAGAACTCTTGAAGATCAATGTTATTTCTTATACTGACTATTTTTTCAATATTGTCCATGAATTCCTATACCATAACCTTGTTGTTAAATGTTATGTTTGTCATTATGAGATCATTTAATGTATAGTACTTAATGACTCTATTGTTCTTGCTACTCTTGAAGCTACCTTGTTTGTGAGCTACATCCCCTCTGAACTGATGATACTTTAGATCATGCATTTATTGTACTTAAAACTTCATTTTGCATTATTTCCAGTCTTGTAGCTGCATTCCATATTTATGCTAAAAAGTTCCATGCCTTTGACTGAACTATAAACTTTCACTGTTATCCTTCCTTTAGTTGATCCTTGATGTTTCAATAAATGAATAGACTACTCATTTCACAATCATATTTGATATATTCTACCTTGGAGTTGTGAAAAGAGCTTCCTCTTTTGTGTCTTTTGTGGTAGCCTTTAATAATGCATATTTTGTGTTTATTATTAATATTGAAGTACTTTTGAGGCAAAAAAATGACAATGGTATAAATAAAGATTGTTTATCTTTGTAATGCACTTGTACCTACACATGACGCAACTTTTTTAGATCTTTCCTAGTTATGCTTTTCTACATGATGTTGTTGAATGTGTTTGTATGGAAGCCAATTGCTAGAGATAAGAGTTAAGGTATTCCACCACTCAGTCTTTGAACTGACACAAAGTTTTACTATCTTGTAGGTACAACCAAAGACATGGAGAAATATTGGACACTAGTTGCTCTATGATGTGACTCAGTCCACCAGTAACATGCAATGGTGGACCTTACCCCCTTTCTCTTGTCTTGACTTTTGTACTTGATTACATTTCTCTCAAGTTATTTTAAGAGTTCCCATAACTTGTGTAGATTATTTATTATGTTTTTTTTCCTTTGTAAATGAAAGGAAAGAACTTATATTGTAATGTGTACTTGAAATGCTCTTTTATGTAAAAACAATTGCATATGAATGTAGTGTTTTTATTTCATAAATAAAATGAATCATTTCTTTCCTTTCTACATTCACTTTCAGTACAAAGGAAAGATCCTGAAACTTAAATTTTTAAAAATGTATCAAGGTACCTTTCACCTAAGTTTTAATCAGCTACCTAGCTCTTCCAATTCGAGATGGATGTAAAAATTGGCAATAGTTTTTAAAGTAGTTATCTCTAAGTCCTAATGACAAACAAAGTGACCAATATTTACAACATGGTCCTCATTTGGAAATAACTATTGTTTCATCTATCTTTCTTGATATTGCTCCTCTTTCATGTTTCCCACCTTTCCTAAACACTACAAACTAAGATAGGGGGCAGGTTATATGCTTTTCAAGCTCCTATTGTATAGTGTATTATTTGTGTTTTCTTGTTGTAATGTGCTTCCCCCATGATGTGCTTCTTGTTATAAGTTTTTTTTAGATTTCTTTAGATGGCCCTTGTTGCTCTATTACTACAAGGTGATAAAGGAATCAAAATATTATGACATTCCTCTATTTGTATCTCATTTATTATATATGTTGTTACATGTTATGTCATGCATGTGCCATTGTTTGTAAATGTGCATTTGTTTTGCTTGATTAGGGATGATGCAAAATAGTAGTTACCTATTGCTTTTGTTCTATGTGATGTTGACCCAAAAAGACTCTTCTTCGTAACTCTTGTATGACATTCTTCCATTGTGCTTGTAGTTCTGCTACCTTTGGTTAATGATGATATTTTATTTTGACATATTGCAATAGACATGAGTTATCATATGATCATATTGACCTCTAAGTTAGTAGATCCCTTTCATTCTCTCTTTTGTCATGTGTTCATCTCCCTTAGTTTGTCCTTTCTTGGGGGCATCTCATACTTTTAATGTCTCTTGTGGGTGCATGTATGCTCCATTAAAGCTATTGCTCCCTTTAAGGTGTTTGCAATCTCTTTAATGTGGGTGCATACACTCCACTCTTGTTTCACATTTTAACATAGACACATAATGATTAAATGCAATCTCTCTTACACATATGGCTAAGGAGACAATTTTTTCCTTGCATTCATCTTTTCATTTTCACGACCCTATGCATTATTCAATGGATCCCTTAATAGAGACAATGTTTTTCTTAAGGAATGGTCCTTCTCTCATATATACCTTTGGAGAAAATGATTTCCTTAGGGCTAATCTCCTTTTCCAGATCCATTAATAGAGACAATGCTTTCCTTAAGGAATGATCCCTCTATTTTGACAAGTTGACTAGCATAACACAACTTGCTAGACTATTAATGCCATCTTTTGAAACAACGGTTTTTGTTTGCATGATCCATACCAAGGTAATACCTTACTAGGATAATTGACATCTCTCTCTCTCTCTCTCTCTCTCTCTGTCTCTCTTATCTTGGTTTTGGATTTGATGAGGACTTAATTCACTTGGGGGATTAATGTTTCTTTACATCTCCTTGACCTCGATAAGATCATTCTTATTCATTGATCTACTTTACCCCCAGCATGAGCTTGCCTCATACTCCCACTAAAGTAGGGGCTATATGTACTATCCTAAAATGTTATCACCCATAATTGGATGCTATATTAGGCCCCATCTTGGTGATTTTGAGATTAGATGTCTATTATTCTTGGTCATGGAAACCTGATTCCTCTTTCCCTACTTCTTTGCAATCAAATATTTAGAAGTAATTAAGTGATCAAGAGCATTTGAGCAATTGGATTCAAGATTTGAAGGCAATCATCCAATATAGTTTGTCTAATTCATTCAAGTTCATTTCAAGGTGGTATTATCCATTGAATAAACTCTCTCTCCCATGATATCCAAGTAGATAAATTCTCAATCAAGCAAGAAGATTCTTCCATCTATTCACATTCATCTCTCCTTCATATCAAGTGATTATGAAACATATCTACATTGACAATCTAGGAGTGGTGTTTATAGATCAATGCATTTTTGAGGGAATCCTTGATTCCTATTCTACAAATCAAGGTCAACTCCTTGATTCCAAGAACATTCAAACATCTTCATGGGTATGAGAAATTTCTACATCTGTCCATGAGAGTTTATGCAAGTTGAATCTAACATTTACTTTTTTACATACTTTCCTTTATGAAATTGCAATTCAATTTCAAGGTTGATTCCTAAATAGAGGTTTGACAAAGGAAAACCCCTTTTACCCAACCTTTTCCCTATTTTTTTGTGTATAAGAATAGGCTACATACATGTTGGATATTTTATGGGCAGATTTGGAATAGTCAGATTAATCTTGAAAGTTTTGAGCAAAAACAAAGGGTAGAGGTCAACACAACCAACCTATACCTAGGCAGAGGTCAAAAAAACTAACCTATACCCTTAAGAATAAGCTCAAGATTGATAGGAAGGTAGGTTATAGTGTTGGGATATCAAAATATTAATTACAGGAATTTCTAGCATTTTGTTTATCAGTTATTCCAATATGAAAGTTGTTAATTTCCTATTTAATTTCTAGATGCATTTAAATATTTCCTAATTTGAATTTTCATCTTTATTATCATTTTCCATTTAAAAATCACATATTTAGTGAAGGAAACATTGTCCCCATTTAGTGCTTGAGTCACCTCTTGAGCCTAGTGGGGACATCTTCCTTTCGAATGTGCAATCTTGAAAATGGAGGTGATCTACCCTAGTTTTGTAGTACTTCCCTTTTTTCACTTTACAATAGGATGTATTATTTTTTAAATTATACAATAAAAAGAACTTTGGCAATCATGAAAATTACCATTGGAATCCAATATACCACATCTACCCAACATCTATAATAATTACTATTTTTAAGATACAAGCCAATGTACCAAGACAAATACAACTAGCAATAAAACTCATGTTAGCTGTAAAACCCAAAACATATTAGCCATCTCTAATTAGGTTCCAAAATTACCTAAATTTATACCCCTATAGTGGACAAAGGCAATGAGGTACTTGAATTAGGGGATAATAAAATATCCACCATCAACTCAAGTCACTTATCTAGGTAAGAAGAGATCATGTAATTATAATCCACTATAACAAGAAAGAAAAAAGACCAAAAAAAAGAGAAAACAAGAACTAAAAATAAAAAAATCATAATGCATACCATGAAAAACATTATGGAAAGACAAAAAATTTCTACAAAATGAAAAAGCTATGATATGCACTCAAATAATCAAATATTTTGGTGTGTTTCATGACTTGTTAGCTTTCATAGATGATGTTTGGTTTAGAGTATGTTATTATTATGTCATGGTGCATTCTTGTTTCTATATTAGAGTTTGACATGATACGTGTCTCTTGAGACCATTTCATGTTCACATGGACCATGTGATCTTCTAGGAGGAGAAAGTTAGATAATGATATCATTTCTAGGCTCCCAATCCCATAGTTGGAGCTAGGATAGTGATATTTATTGGTTCTCTTTATTATTTTTTATAGGTGAAAGTGGTAGAGCCAATGTAATATATTATTTATTATAACTAGTTTAAGATATCAAGAGGGAAAGAACCAAAAAGAAAACCCTCTATTCCTACTCAAATACAATATAGAAGAAATAGAAATGAGCCTATAAAACTAGCAAATCCATATCAACTATTCAAAACTATAGCCCAACCCAAGATACATATATATTGAAATAAACAATCAGTTACAAATATACCCATGAAGAGAATAGGCCATGAAAGGAGTACAAAATTGATTCAAAATTCTCCCAAGTGTTCGCATCTAAGATGCATATTATAATCAAAATCAGGGTAATGAATTGCCTTTGGAGACAAAACAATAACATACTGTAATCACCTAAAATTGGACAAGATCAATCAAGTGAGAAAATAAGGCAAAAATAAAAGCAATTGAATCAAATCAATCTTTTATCAAAGATAAATTGTTATCAAGCCATAATTCAAATTTAATTAAAAATCAAAAGCCATAAATTCAATCAGAATCAAATAAATCATGATAAATCAATTAATTGTGTAATTAATCTAATTAATTACATAGTTCATTTAAATCAAATCAACCCATTCAAGGGGTACTCATGGCTAAGGATAATAATTAAATTAAATTGATTAAATCCTATTTTCCCTCAACCACCAAATGGGAGGAAATTTCATCAACCAATAGGATTTGAGAACCAAGCTCACATGGATCAACCTTAAATCAAATCTCCATCACCCATAAGGAGAGAGCATCTTGTCCACCCATTTTTTCCTCTTGTCCCAAGATTTGAGGACAAAATATTTAAATGGTCTGCAAAGGTGGAACCACAGACTGAACCCTCATCAAACCATGATCAAATCAACTACACCCCCTACCCTTGCCAAAATCTATAAAGGTAAGGCATAATTGAAGCAATAATCATCCAAAATTTTTATGAAGCATCAAACCTCTTGCAAATTTGAGTTAGAAAAGGAAAATCTAGAGCTAATTAGTATTTCTTTTTGAAATTAACTTGTTTAGCTTACTTATCATTTGATTTCTCATATTAGGACTGTCACTAGTGAGAGATTGCTAAGAGCTCATCATTAGCATCCCTAATTAGTGAGCCATAGAGTGCTCAATCATCTTTAAATTTTCTTATTTAGATTGCTTTTTGTGGCTATTTAATTCTTAGTTTGATTTATTGATGATACTAACCCTATGAAGGTACTTTTCTTAGCACACACATACTGCCATGCTAAATGTAGATGATAGAAGGACATATCAAAATGGCATATAAAAATGCCAAACTAACATATTACAACCATCTGAACATTGGAATATATTAGGAGGTCTATAATGTCTTTAGGTAATCCCAAAAAAGATTTAACAAAATACCTCAAAATTACTCCTCCATAGGCTAGGTATCAACAATACCAAAAAGGGTGCTACCAAATTCAAAAGCATGGTGAAAATTCTCTAAGTATACCTAGGAAGAGGAATGATTTACAAAAGGGGAGGACACTGAAGCATAAGTTTGTTTTTGTTCACAATATTCAGTGTGTGGGAAAGAATGGGCATCCCAACCATAAGAATTTTGATGAGGAAGAGAAGGTAGAGCCTATAACTGAGGAGATGAAACATTGGAAGAGGTGGGAACTGACGAAGCATGTTCATTCCCTAGGATAGCCAAAATCTCATGTATTTTTGTGTAGATTCTTATTTTCATATCTACCTTGAGAACATCTACTCCCACATTTCTAGCAACTTGTTGAAATGGCCTCATGCTCTGCTGAAGCAAGGATCTCTTGATGCTATAAAAAATGATAAAAAAATTATCCATAGTTTGCAAGTATTGTCTAGGAAACAACCCACCCACTGGTGCTTGACAATTCCAAAGATCATAGCTTTGAAAAATTTCAAGTAGCTTATCATCTTGCAACATTTCCCTTTGGAATGAGTTTTTCACAATATTTTCAAGAATTATCTAAGACTGTACCAAGTCAATTATGTTGGAAATAAATATGGAAATAATTTGGGAAGGAAACCTGAACCTCTTCTCTCATGGAAAAAGAATCTTGTCCCCAATAATTCATTTGATTCTATGTTTATAGTGTGGGAAGTTAATTTGGAAGGTTAAATTGAGATGCCCATCTTGAATATTGTCTTCAAAAGGCCATTCATCTAGAGCCACTTTGAATAAAATCCTATAATTCCTTGGAGCATACTTTGTAGCTAGGGGAAATTTTTAGATAGATGAAAACTGAACACATACACTGAAATCAATAAAAATGAAGAGCTTGTAGATAACATTAAAACTCTGGAGATAATTTGTATCAAAGAATGGAAGAGTAATCATGTTTATAACAAGCCAACTATAGCCCACGTACTCAACTGACAAAAATCTAGATGTTCACACAAGTGGAGATCAAAAGCATAATAAATACCGTAGAAAACTTGATGCCAAACCTTAAGGGAAAATAGTTTAAACTTTGTTGCGTCGGCATTTAAAACCACATAGCTTGTACTTTGCAAGTTGAGAAAATATTAAAATAGGGTAATTATTATTGGAGATATGAGAACACAACATGACTTTTGATGATTACCACATAAGTTCCCTATTATTCTACCACATAAAATATTGTATTCCCTACCTTAAAATGATGTGTATTTTCCCATGTGTGGAATGATGTGGCTAAAGTTGGAGGTGACAAGAAATATTAGACAAATGTAAATTATAAGGTTTGACATATAATATTTGTCAAAGAAATTTTTCCTTATTAAGTACCTACAATAGATTGGGAAAGTCATATAAATCAATAATGGATAGCAAAGAATCCAGATCAAAATATCACAACCCATATTATCAAAAAAGTCTGCAAGATGGTTACCCTCCCTATAGGTATGAGAGATAAGGAATTATTTGAATGAATCCAAGATTGACCATATATGTTTAAGTACATAGGCTATCTTCCAATTGATTTATTTTCTAGAAATGCAAGCATTAATGATCACAACTGAATCACCTTCAACATGCACATTAGTGTCCCATTTTTTTTACCAAAACTACACCATTCAGGAGAGCCATTTCTTCAGCCATGTTATTTGTCCCTAGTGGTATGTTGGATGATTTCAAAGTAATCAGATTACCTAAATGGTCCCTAATGAAAATACCAATACCTGAGATACGAGGATTTCCTTTTGAGGCTCTATCAAAATTTAGTTTGACAAAGTTGGAACATGGAGGAATCTACTTAATCTTAGATTTGATAGGAGGATATGAATGACAGAAAGGGAATGGGAAAGTGGAAAAATGAATCCATTTCCACTAAGAATTAATAAAATTATCCCAAGAAGTGAAGGTGTGGTTTCCTTTTGAATTTTGAGTGTTAACATTAACTATCTAAGAGATGGGCCTTTCTAGCCCTTCCAAAACCATGTGCACAGTAGTTGTCATTTGTCTAAAGATTCTTTTTTTTTTCTTTCCCACCATATGGACCAAAAAATAGTAGCAAGAATACATTTCCATATGCAAGAAAACATTGACTTGGAAAAGTTGAAAAGGAAAGATTGGAACATTTCCCAAAGTGTAGTAGGTAGAGGCATAACTAAATTAAATTTATTCATAACAAATGTTCGGAATAAGGTGTCTCAACCTTGGATAATTCCTATTCTTATTATTTGTTTTGTAAAATGTATTTCTTGCAAATAATGTAATTAAGTGTGAGTGTACATGTCTAGTTGGCATGTTGATGTGTCACTCCACTTGATGTGTCGGCATCTTGAATTGTGTGTAAGGAGATCATGGCTGAAATGGTTATGAAAAATTCCTATGACACGTAAGAGTTATGTCTGGAAGATTCAATGATAGGTGAAGATATGTGGCAACTGATACGGCTATCTTTGGAAGTTGCCCTAAAAAAGGAAGTGCATGATATAAGCATTTTTTAGGGTTGCAAAGAAAGTGAAGTTAGTGTATTATTGAAATGTTTTATGTTGCTGTGATTTGTCTTCAAGAGTTGGAAAAATCTTCTGAAAGAACTTGCATTGCAAGTGTATTGTAAACTGTAATAGTTTTGATTAATACACTGTGTAGGTTTTGGAGTGCTGGGGTTTTTACTGAAAGGTTTACCTAGGGTAAATCATTGTGTCATTCTCTATTTTTTCTGTATGCATGGTATATGGCTGCAATATCATTGTTAAAGTAGTTAACGAATCTGAAATTGTAAGGATTTAAAAGAATTTGCACAATACTTTCCTTTAGAGATTAGTGTAGGAAGTTGTTTCCACACCTGAGTTTCCTTACAAAAAAATGTCATCATTGTTGGGAAAAAGGGAAATAAAAGAAGAGGTTTTCCATAGTTTCCTCATCCTTATTTCACATAACACAATTGAAAGGATGTTCTATATTCAATTTATGTAGTACGTCACTAGTGAGATGTATTTTCTTTAGTGCAAGCTAGGAAAAACACCCAGCTTTTGGTAGAACTAAATTATTCCAATAGAAGGAGAAGGTTCTATGATTTAATTTTTGATTTTCCAACTGGTGAAAAAATTTATACCCAATTTTAATAGAAAAATTACCATAATTGGATGGCACCTAGATTAAGGAATCTTGTTTAGTTGAAATATAAACAATTCTTTGAGACAGAATATGATGAAAGCTTAATAGCTAGTCCAAAGAGATAGGAAGCACAAATGGGTCCTTTGATGTAGCCTTATTCAAGAAGATATAAATTTTTTTGATGTAATCAATAAATTATGACCCCCAACAATCAATAGAAGTTTTTATTACATTATCTAAGTCCAGGTTCCTAGTCAATGGTGGAAGCCCATTCCACGAGTCTCTCCAAAACTCAACACTTTCTCTATTATGGACTTCCCAAGACACATATTTAGTAATAACCTCTCTTAAAGACATCATAAAATTCCATAGTATTGATACCCAAGGAGGATTGTAAATTGTTAAAATTCTTGAGGCATCTATGGAGTCCAAATACTTCTCTTGCATAATTTTACACCATTTGTGATGGGGCCTTGAGTACATTTGCCAAACCAATTTACCTCCAAAGGCCTTATTTGTTTTAACTAAATCATGCAACCCTACACATCATGTCTCTTTTTTAGATGACATATCTTTGAGTGAGACTAGAGGGATCTTTGTTGTATCTGTCATATTGGATTTCCATAAAAAATCTCTAATGAGTTTCTCTATTTGGTGAATGATAGATTTAGGAGATTTGAGGATAAAAATATAGTAATTTGGGATTATTGAAATAAATGACTTACTGAGGAGAATTTTTCCAGATAAAGAAAGCCAACATTCTTTCCAAGTAGAGACCGTGTTCTTAATTCTTTCAATGATGGTATTCTAGTAACATGCTTTATTATTCCCCATAAAGAAAGGTATACCAAGAAAGGTGGATGGAAGTTAATCTAGTGTTAAACCCAAAATGTTGATTATTTTGTTAGAAACTTCTTGTTTTGAATTGAATGTACACATTTGACTTTTGAGGATTGATCTTTTGACCTGATACAGTTGTGTAAAGAACCAAAGTATGTTTAATTTGTTTGGATTCTTGAATATTAGACCTCCCAAATAAGAGGGTGTCATCAACAAAAAAGGGAGTGTGTGATTGAGATAGAAGTACTAGAAATGTGCACCCCATACCATAATTCCTTCTCCTTTCTACAAGTGATAATTCAACTAAATTCTTCAGCCATGATGATGAAAAGAAACGGAGACAAAGGATCTCCTTGTCTTACCCCCTGAGAAGAAGAAAAAATACTAGCCAGGACCCCATTCACAAGAACTGAGAAATGAGCACCCGAGATACAAGCCTTGATCCATTTACACCATTTGTGTGAGAAGATAAATTTCCCAAAAACTTTAAATATAAATGCCCAATTTAATTTGTCATAGGCCTTCATCATATCCAATTTGATTACAAAAGTTGAAGATTGATTAGTGTTTATTGAATGAATAGTTTCATGAGCCACTAAATCCCCTTCCATGATTTCCTTGCCTGGCATAAAACCCCCTTGCTCTAGAGATATATTTTTGTGACAAGATGATGTAATCTGAGATAGATGGATTTTGTGAAGATTTTGTAAATTGTGTTACATAATGCAGTTGGCCTAAAATTAGAAAATGTTTTGGGCTCTTTGATTTTAGGAATAAGAGCAATATTGGTAGTGTTAAATTTTTTAAGCATATAAGCACTTTTACTAGACTCCTCAAGGTCTATAGGAGCCTAAAAAAATTAATTCCAAAAATTTTTGATAGAAGAGGGCAATAAACCCATCCAAACTAGGAGCCTTATCAGTAAATGTAGAAAAAACTACTTTGTGAATTTCCATAAATGTGAAGGGGGCCATAAGAATTTGGATATCTTGTGGGGAGATAAAACAAGGAATGACATATATGAGCTCATGTTCCTTCTCAAGATTAGGAGGAAAGAAAAGGGGGGAGAAAGGAGGTTTAAAAATAATCTGACCCCTTCCTTTTGAATTCCTTGTGCATTTGAAATGAGGTTACTTATTGTAATACCCCAAAAATGGGCTTCAGTACCATTGACCTCCTACATTGACAAATCGATCGAAATTGACCCTAAAGTCCTAACCTAAGGCACATCTTCACATCGAATCATCAAAACCCTAATCGATCCTATCTCAATTCTGCATCAAGGAATATTCCTAAATATTCCTAATCTTAATTATTTCTGATTAAATATTATTTGGTGATAAATGATATCATTTTATTTATCCTAAGTGCAATTGATTGAATATGTTGAATATTTAATTAATTGAACTTCATTTTAGCCACTTACTTATTTTAATTAGATTTAATTAACATTATTCTTAATTAATGTTGTTTATTTGACAAATAAATCACAATTTCTAAAAATAATCAATTGAATATTTATTTAATTGATTAAAATAGAATTGTCAAATTTAATGATTTATTTTTGGATAAAGTTTGATTTAATAATTGATTAACCCATAAATCAATTATTTAATTGATTAAATCAGTTAAGTTGAGAATAAAACACATGGAAATTAAATAAAATCACAATTATCTATGCAAAAATTAGAAGATCAGTTAAACTCAAAATCAACTATTGAATTCAATTTGTTAACTTTCTAAACTCAACATGTGATTGTGAGTTGAGAAGAAAATTGGAGTAATGTCAACTTCCAATTATGAGTTAAAAAATTGATTTGCATGATTTTATGAGATAACTATTTCTAATTTCTTGATAACTCACCAATCAATCTGAGTTTATCAAGGAGTGATTTTTGGTTTTTCCATGAGTTCTAAAACCCTAGATTTCTATATAAGCAGGCCTCAGTCCTACAATTAAAAGAAAACCACATGCAATTTGGAGAATAGTAGCGCTATACTATCAAATTCTTGAGATTGTGCAACACTTGTGATTCATTTCTAACCTTTATTTTCTTGATTTTACATTCATAGCTTATTTTAATTTTCATCGATATCAGATTTTCAGATCAATTTTCATCTAGAATACATTCTTATTTGCATAGAAAATCTAAAAATATAGATTAATGTTGCATCCATTTTTATAGCTTTTACATTCAAATCCTTCATTTAGGTGTTGCATTGTCATTGATCTTGATTAAATTCTAAGAATACCATACTCACATCTACTAGAAGGTAGAAATTGCTTGATTGATGATATAATTATTTATTGCATATTTTTTCATCATTGATCAATAATATTTTACTGATGTGTTGTGTCTTATAAACATGTACAATTTTCACACACACATTTCTAGCACCCACCGTGGGGCCCGACATCGGGTTTCCATTCTTCATGTCATCCATTTTCTGACATTTTTTAATTCAAGATTTGAGTTTTGATAATTTTTTTGTACAATTTCGTATGCCATTTGCAGATTGTTGTATCAAAAGTCTCTAACTGTTGTATGACACACGACATTTTTGGATTCTGGATTGCCATACCAGTTGTTATACTTTGTCATATCTAATTTGAAATGTCATATCTATAGGTACCCACTATTGTATTAGAATTGAAGTGTCATATGGGTATAGGTATATTGTCGTATGACTTTTTATGCTAGAATTTCAATTGTCATATGGAATTTTTGATCAGTTTTTGAAGCTATTAATTTGATATTTTATTGATAGATGACCATAGCAATTGCTATTTTCTGGTGTGTGATTATTTGAGATAGCCTAACACATTTTTGCAGGATGAGAGATGAAGATCTGAGCATAAAAACCTATCTTTTGGCCTCTTCTTGTCTTGTCTTCTAAGCCCTTGTTTGCAGGAAACCCTTATAGAAAACACAAGCTAAAGAAAGCTCATTCAACAAAATTTTTTGACAAGTGGTTTTGTAGGTTGCCGAATCTTCATCAAGTACATATTCTATTTTCTTAAAATTCTTTCATAGTCACCCAGTTAATTAGGTACGTGCGTCTATTTCTGTTGAGGAAGATATTGAGGGGATTGTGCTCTACTCCTTAGGAGAATTAGAAACCCAGAATGTATCTTCCCAGTGCCAGTTTGCATACTTTCTCTGGGTTAATTCTTCTTGGCTTGTTTTGGATAGGGAAAAGGAAAAGGTTAGGGGATTATGCTCTTCTCTTCTCAGAGAATCAAAAACCTAGATCCTGTGGTCGCCAACCTCACATTTCATTTAATCCTTTAGAGGGCATGTCAGAGAGGTAAAAAGCTCCCTGGAACGACCCAAGTGGGGACAAGTCTTAAGCTGACTCTTCCACCCTACTATAAAATTTGACACTTCCTTGAGGTTAAAGCCTTGGAAGACATAGCTGCACTTGTTTCTTGGATTCATTTCATGAACATGCTTTAATTTTTTGTAGAGCAGAGCCTCTTGAATCTTGCTTACAAGACTACACTGATCATAGTACTCATAGGGTTAACAGCCTCAATCCTTCTTGTAGGACTATGGGAGATAGTTGTTAATGGATGCCTTGATTAACAACCTAAGATAGTTTTCTACCGATCTACCTCCTAAGGATTCGTAGTTCTTATGAAAGGTGAATAATAATCACCCCAAGACACTTGTCATATCGAGCACTCTTTGACACTTGAACTCGACTAATATGGGCTTCAACATCCATTACATGTTCTTGGACCACCATATTCTAAGGAGTCTTTGAGTGTGTTCCTAAGTCAATGGGAAAGTAATACATCTCTTCTCCTAGTTAGGGTGAGGCTAGGTGTGTTTGATTCATTGAGTCAGTTCCCAAATGTTTGTTGTGATTGTGAGCCTATTGCTATGTTTTGATTACATAAAAATAGGCTTTGAAAGGACCTAAAACCTTTTACAATAGGAGAACATAATAGACATTAAAGCACCAGTAGGACAAGTGCATCAGCACCAAAAAAAAACCACACAAACTAGTCCTTAAACAAAAAGAACAGCCAAAAGACAAAGGACAAAAAAAGGAAAGAAAGACAACAAGTTGCTATCTAAACACATTTCATCAATTCTACTACCTAATCAGCAAGAATCTGCATGTTTGCAGCAGAAAACTTTAGATAATCCATGTCGTTCTTGTTTCCATTCTCCATCTTCTTGAATCTGGACCTCGTATGCCTACTAGGGCCCTGATTAGCTTTAGTGTCCGTGACCTCTTGGTTCCCTTTCCCATTTTTGAGCTTTTCCACTAGGATCTTCACATGCTCATTTGATGCCTTAAGGATAGCATAGCTCTGCTCAGCAATATTCCCCATGGTCTTCTCTACCTTGTCAATTCTCTTTTCCATAATTTCAATTTTCCTTGTCATACCATTATTGTTTTCAATTTTGACCTCCATGGCAGTAATTCTGTCATTGAAAATAGCAAGACCCTCAGCCCTTGCGATAGTGTCAGTGAGCTCATCAATTTTCTGGCCCATCATTTTCTCCCCTAGGTGCATCCTTTTAAGAACCTCCATCTCTTTTTGCAACTGGTGAATATGGGTCTTCATCGCAGTGATGCCATTCTTCATAATATTGAGGGTAGTCAGAAAAGCCAAACATCCCAAATTTTCAAAATCCATATTCCCTCCCTCTGTATTCTTAAAATCCTTATTCCCTTCCTCCATTTTCTCCTTAGAGCTCTCCACATTCTCCTTCTCCATGTTGACCTTATCCTTCTCGTACCCATCTTTCCTAATGTTATTCACAGCCTGTGCGACCTCGTGCAAGATATTCTCCTCAACCCACACATTTTTTCCAGTTTCCACACTCTCCTCCACAATAGGGTTGGTGTCCACATGGTTTTCCTAATTAATCTTTTCCTGAGAGGAAGAACCCTCATCAGAGGAAATAACCACCCTTTTCACAACTTTCTTCTTCTCTTTTTTGGCTCTGGTGGGTTTGCTGATGGGCTCCATTCTTTTTTTCGCCTATTTCTTAGAACTTTCCTCCATGCTCGCTTCATCCTCTAAATCCATATCTGTGGTTGAATCCTCCACCTTCCTTTTCTTTTTATTTCTCTTTGGGCTAGACTCTAGAAACTCCTCAGAGTCCCCCTCTTCCTCTTCTGTGTCCTCCATAAAAGGCTCCTCAGAATCCTTCCCATCAGTGTCATAATCTTCAAGGGCTTTTCTGTTAAGCTAGG
This sequence comes from Chamaecyparis obtusa, assembly GCA_027943335.1. Taxonomy (NCBI): domain Eukaryota; kingdom Viridiplantae; phylum Streptophyta; class Pinopsida; order Cupressales; family Cupressaceae; genus Chamaecyparis; species Chamaecyparis obtusa. The sequence continues at coordinate 1,403,422 of BSBK01001538.1, forward strand.
GTCTTTCCACCTTCTTCGATTTCAACACCTCAAAAATGAGGACCATGAGCCCTTCATGGTAGGCATGATCACCCTTTGGGTCCCTTTGCTAGTGGAGGATAGAGGCATTCAAAGAGCTCAGCAAGTAAAAAGGAAAATTAATTTTTACCCCATGCCTAAAGTGGTTTAGAAGGATAAGATGATGGTTGTATATTTTAGTATAATGACCATCCAGAAAATATAGCCAATAATAACAATAAAACAAGGTGCCAAGGCCTGAAAATACACTTAGGATCAAAGTACAATTTGTCCACCTTAACCATTCGATTTCTCTCTTGCTCCGTGGGTGCAAATGCCTCCAAAGCTTTGTCTGAAATCTTCCTATCCCTGTAGAAGTTGATGCCCTCAGTTATCAAGCCAGTTGCTTCGGCAATCACTTCCTCAGTCACCTCCATACTTTGTGTACCAACCAAAATGCTCCCCTTATTCCATGTTTTGATGAAATTTCTAGTCATAGAAACTTTCCCTCCATGCAATCTCTCCATATAAGCTTCCAGACCCCCATCTTTGACAATCTTCCATATTTCCTTGTTCTGTTTCCAATCACTATAGCTCACCAACTCGCACCTCCTCTTCCTGCCTCCCATAGCTATGTAAGAGAATAGAAAGCCCTTCTCCAGATAATTCCCAAAACTCTACAAGTTAGCCTTCAGATTGTAATAAGACCTTTTGATGTTCTGTAGAACCCATAAATCATGCCAAAGGACCCCAATAATTATCTTGAAATCAGTCCACTATCCTTCATGATCCTCACACAGATTACTACACTCAATACCCATTATTAAACTCTTCATTCAAAACATGTTTCTTACTCATCATCCACTCCTTATTAATTAATGACAACCCTTCAAAAGGGAGATCAAAACCATCATTCCACTTAATTTCCACCTGGCTTTTACAAGCCACATTTGCTGCCCAGTCAGCCACCGAGTTGGCCTCCCTGAAAATGTGGGTTGTCATGCACATTTCAAAGGACTCAATAATGTTTTTAGCCTTGCTAATAACATTAGATATGGTCCATGAGGGGATCATGGTATTCTTCAAGAAATTAAGAATATTTAGGGAATCCCCTTCAATCTAGATTTTAGTATTACCCTTCCTTTTGGCTAATAGCAACACATGAAGAGCTGCATTAGCCTCTGCCACCTGATTGGTATTAAAAGCTATAGGAATGGCCAAATCCCCTTTGTAATTCCCATACTTATCTTTGATAACCATACCACAGCCAGTAGTTCCAGGGTTGCCTTTAAAGGCACCATCAAAATTGACTTTAACCCAACCATTAGGGGGGTAGTCCCACCTAGCCTCTTCTCTCAGATTTCTTTTGGTATCTTGAACCTTCCTTCCTTCAAACTTCCAATTCTTATAGACTTTGGCCTCCCAATCATTCTTCAAGTCTTGATAATTCTTAATCAACCCCAAATTCTCCAACAGAGCTCTCTTGATCTTGTGGAAAATACTATCCCAATTGGACTCCTTGTTCCTAAAAATTCTATCATTCCTTTCTTTCCAAGCCCCCCAGCACAAGAAGGGAAGGAAGAAATTCAAAAAGGAGATTAGGAACTTATTTTTAGTTAGTTTCTTCCAACAAGTAAACAAATCCTAAATGTCCTTAGGGAACACCCACTCCAAATTCATCATATCAAAGAATTTTTCCCATATTTGCCTAGCAAAAGAACAGTGGATGGTCATATGATTGATATTCCCCTCATCTTTTTTGTAAAGACAACATCTATTAGTAAGAACAAGGCCTCTTTTCCTAAGATTGTCAATTGTAAGAACTTTATCCTGCAATAAGATCCAAAAGAAAACATTAATTTTAGGAGTTAATCCCTTGAACCAGGCTTTAGCCCAACATGGTTCAGGACTATCTTCAAAGTTATGCATGTATAGAGAGGAGACTGAGAATAGGCCATTAGCATTATATCTCCAAATTAGGGTATCCTCTTCATTAATAATAACCACAACATTCAAAAGGTTATTCAAACTCCTAAGAGAAGGATCAATCCTAGCCAAATCAGTCCATTTGTCCCCTCCCCAATAGTCCTCCACATGAATGCCCAAAATTTGTTTGCAAAGGATAAACATTTCATTCCAAATAGGTAACTCCTTAAGGGGTTTATCAAGCAGCCATGTGTCATCCCAAAAGAGAATTTTCTTGCCATTACCAACCTTCCATTTGACTCCCTTCTTTATCATATCCTTTCTTCTTAAAGCATTGCCCCAAATACATGATCCACCTTGGATAGGATCAAAGTTTAAGAAATTATTGAAGTTAGAGTTGTCCCTATTAAATTTGTCATGCCATATAGTGCTCCATTCTCTAGAGTTCTTGAACATTCTCCAAAGGAGTTTAGCCATAAGAAACTCATTTCTACTTCTAATAGTGCGAAGACCAAGACCCCCTTTCCTTGTTGGTTTACAAACCTTCTCCCAAGCAATAAGAGCCATTCTTTTCTTTTTCTCGACTCTAGACCAAAGAAAGTTTTTTTGGATTTTCTCTATACTTTCAGCAAAATTCTTAGGTATTTTGAAAAGGCTCAAGGCATAGAGAGGAATACTTTGAAGGGTAGCTTTGAGAACAACAATCTTACCAGCCTGGCTAAGAAGAGCACCCTTCCAACCAGTAAGACTTTTGTGAAATTTATCAATCATATCCCACCAAAAAGAGTCCAGAGGAGTAAGGCGTAGAGGTAAGCCAAGATAGGATCCTAGGAGACAATCCACCTCACAACCCAAAATTCTTTTTAACCTTTCTTGTCTTTATTTAGGCACATTAATGAAGAATATAGAGCTCTTATTCCAATTAATGCTCTGGCCCATAGCTCCAACATAGTTGTCAAGGGCCTTTTTAATGGTTTTTCCATTTTTAATAGAAGCTTCACCCATTATTATGGAGTCATCCACAAACTACTGATGTGAGCAAATCAGGTCCTTGGAGGAAGGTCTCAAACCCCTAAATTCACCTTTGTTAACCAATCTGCCAATGTGTCTTCCCAAACATTCTTCCAAGATAACAAAAAGAATAGGAGATAGGGGGTCCCCCTGCCTAAGACCTCTAGAAGAATTGAAGAAAGGAGTAGGAGAGCCATTCACAAGAAAAAAGAAAGTGGCAAAGGAGACCAAATAGTGAATTAGGTCTCTACTTCTTTTATTGAACCCAAAAGCCTCTAGAGTAGCCATCAAAAAATCCCAGTCAACCTTGTCATAAGCTTTGGACAGGTCAAGTTTCAGTAAAAAACCTTCCTTCTTAGACATGGTCAGAGAGTGTATATTTTCATGGACCGAGATGATTGAATCCAGGATCTACCTTCTAGGGACAAACCCATTCTGCTATCCAGAGATAATAGAAAGAAGAAAAAAGAGAATTCTAGAAGTTATGACTTTAGAAATTATCTTATACACCAAATTGCATAAATTGATAGGTCTGAACTGGTCCAAACTATCAGCCCCTATTTTCTTTTGGATCAGAGCAATAAAGGTGCCATTCAGTTCCTTGAGGATCCTTCTTGCCCCAAAAAATTCCTTAACAACATTAGTAATAATTTTTCAAAATCCTCCAATACTTTTGAAAGAAGAAAAGAGGATAACCATCTAGACCAGGGGCTTTATCTCCTTCAAAGGAAAACACAACCTTTTGAATCTCATCCATAGAAGGTATAGTAGTAATAGCTCTATTGTGATCAACATTCAAAATACTAGGAATACCATCCAACAACTCTTCTTGGCACTCCATATCAAGGTTCTTAGCTTTCTTTAAGAGCTCTCCAAAGAAGTTATTGGCCTCACTTCTAAAATCCTCCTCCTTCTCACTAATGGTTCCATTGACTTATAGTCTAGAGATTTTGTTGCCCATTCTATGTTTCACTGTGGTCATGAAGAAGTATTTAGAATTCCTATCCCCTTCCTTTAAGAAAATCTTTCTAGACCTTTGCCTCCAAAAGCATTCTTCTTTTGAGATGATATCATGATATTCAATTAGTTTAGTATCTTCCTCATTTTTTGTATGAAAACTATACCCATTTTTCTGAATGTTGTCTTGGATCTACTTTAATTCTTCAGCAATTTTCTTTTTGTTATTAAAAATATTTCCAAAAGTTTCTTTATTCCATTTCTTTATGTTGTCCTTCACATTTTTCATTTTCTTAGCAACTTTGAACATTGTCATTCCTTCAATCCTGATACTCCACCAATCCTCAATCAATTTTTCTAGGTTAGGGTGGATTGTCCACATTTTCTCAAAGCAAAGAGGAAAGTTCCTTTTTAGGCCATTGAAATCAGCTCTTATGGTTATTAGGTAGTGGTCAAAACCAGCTCTGATATAGGCAGATAAGGAGCAAGAATAATGATTGAACCAATTACCACTAATAAGAGCTCTGTCAAGTGTAACTTGAATAAGCTCATTTCCCTCTCTCCTATTGGTCCAAGTATAGTTAATTCCTTGTAAATCTAAGTCATGTAACTCTTGACTATCAATAAATTCCATAAGATCAGTTCTGCTATCTAGATTGGGTTGGCCACCCCCAAATTTCTCATTTTCCTTCAAAGGAGTATTGAAGTCCCCCATAATGATCCAACCATCATTAGAAAAATCTCTCCTAAAACTAGAAACTTCTCTCCAGAAAGATTTCCTCCCCCACCTGGTATTCAGAGCATAAATATTAGTCAAAACCCAAGAGGTGCCATCTTTAATATGCCAGAATCTAATGTTAGTCACATTGTTACCATAAGATAAAAATTCCCCTTTAATGAAATTATAGTTCTAGCTAGTCACAATACCCCTAGAGGCCCCTTCCGCATCACTTCCATGGGATAGGCCATTACTAAAAAACTAGATTTTCTCAACTTTATCCTTAGACATCTTAGTCTCCTGTAAAAGAACAATATCAAGCTTATTGTCTCTAATCATGTTTTTGACCATGGCTTGATTATGAGGATTATTTAATCCTCTCACATTCCAAGAGATAAACTTCATTATTTAAGGAATGGGCCAGACTCTAGGATGGTTTTTTTACTGCCATCCGCTAAGCTCTTGCTAGTCTCAAAAGCTCACTTTTTTTCATTTGAGGGTCTTCCTGGGGAAACATGGGGAGCCCCCACATCTCCAGCTTAGTGCTTCTAGTACTTCTGAGGGTTGAGGAAACATGCTTCATCTACCCTCCATCTTTAAATTTCTTAACATTTTTAACTGTCTTTTTCTTCTCCACTTTGGACCACCCCTCTTCATTCAGTTCTTCAGATCCCAAAAGGGCCTCTGCTATATCCACCTCATCACCCCACTTAGTAGATTTAGATGGACATGGTGATTGCTTGTTAGGACCCCTCAGAGTATCAAAGATCTTTCGATTCTTATCCTTTGAACAACCCATAATCAGATAGAGTTGGGCATCTTGCCCGATTACCATACTCTGAGAGGGTAGCGAGAAGCCATAACCTCCTAATATATTTTGTTCAAATAGGAAAGCATCAAAGTTTTCATACCCTCTTTTTCCCCCAAAGGCCTACTCTAGATATCTTCAGCAAAGGATTCATCAGAGCTTTTAGTAATGGATTCCTTTAAAACTTCAGTACTACCCCCTAATTTCTATTCAGTATCTGAGTGAGAAGTGTCACATCCTTCAACATGCATATCCTTCCCATCCATCTTTCCTTCTTTCTTCCCATTAATACTACTCCCAATAGAGTTCATTCTAGCCACAGCCTTCTTTACCCATATCTTTTTCATTTTTTTCTTTTGGGGTAGTTGCTTTGGGCATTGTTTCACCTAGTGGCCTATTTTCTTGCAATGAAAACAAGCAAAGGGGGTTGATTCATACTCTATCTTTTGGATCCATGATCCAAGTTTGGATTCAAGAGTGATAGATTCTAGCATATCCACTCCCTGCTGCACCCCAACACAGATCCTGGCATACGTAAGGTCCCTTCTAGAGACCATAACAAGATCCATTGAAAGGAGTTCCCCAAAGATATTAGCAATGCCCTTAAAGATGTCTTCCATCTAGAACTCAAGAGGTAGGCCTAGAAGAGTCACCCAGATCGGTGCCTGCACATTAAGATCTTCTTGCATATCCAGATTAGGACACCATTTATGCATAATCATAGAATGCTTTCCTATCATCCATGGTCCATTACACAAAATAAACCTTAAATCCTCCTCACATGAAAAGGAAAAATCTAGACAACCTTTGGGAAGGGCAACCACCTCCACTTGGCCTTTCAAAACCCATTTCTTTTTAACAAAATCCCTAACCACCTCGATATTAGGATGAGATCCTAGGAATCTCCCCACAAGAGAGTTAGCCATTCAAGATATATTAACATCTATTATTTGATCCAGAATGGAGATAGAAAAAGTTTCCTCCTTAATATTGGATAAGATTTTCACAAGTGGGAGAGAGGACTTACTCATAGGTTTAACACCAAAAAGGCCTGACCAAATTTTGATAGATACATCAGATTTCATCCTATTCTAATCACATGGCCCCTTCATGGGTCCCTCTATCGGGTCCCCTGTCCCAAGTCTGACATCAAGAATCTTACCTTGAGTCTCATTTGCATCTGTGTCCTCTAGTTGACCATCACCCCCTGAGGGACCAACATCAGATCCACCATTCCCCTTGCTCACCACATTTGAAGTTTGAATTCCTCCTTTCCCACTCCCTGTTCTACCCGCCCACTCCATTCTCTCTTTTTATTGTTGTTATTCAATCAAAATGTTGCCTCCCATTTCTATTGCTATATTAAACACCCTTAGACAATCCAATACACAAATTTTAAAAATTGAACAGTGAAATTTGCAAGCAAATTGATACCGAAAAATACCAAAGACATTAAAAATAGATGTAAAAATCCTTTTCTGGTGTAAACTATCATCCTGAAACTCCAATTGTCATATGCCAATTTCTTTTTTCATCTAAGTGTCATATCAGAACTCCTGAAGTGTCATACGAGAACCTGTATACTGTTGTATGAGAATTGCTAGCCATCTAAAAGAAAAATTTATTCCTGGCATCAACTATTGTACGAGCCTCTAAATTGTCATTCCAAACCCTTTTATGTATCGTACGAGCCTGTACATTGTCATATGAAATTTTACACAAATTGTGAGAGAAACCCTAATTTATTAGAAAACCAGTCAATAGTCAACCTTGGTCAAATTCTGTTAGAATATCCACTATGTTAGGAAAAGAGCAGAGAAATAGCGAATCCATCATATTTCCCCAAAGTGATCTATTTTTCTTGATTTTTCATCCGATTGATTAGTCTAAATCATGTCTCATCTCGTGTCAAAAACCTTGTCAAAACAACCTTGATTCATCATCTCAAATGCCTAAGTGTTGTGAGTTTGTGTCCACCATCTTTTGGGCATCTACCCATACATCCTAGGTGCAATATCCTTCATTTACATCCAATCAATCTTGACTAGGTTGCATCACTTGATATTTCCTAAATCAGATTATCTGTCAATTGTCTTATCTTTCTCTATAAGATTCACTTAAGTTTAATGGTGGAAACTAGAGCCTCTTCACATAGAAAGCCAAGAGAATAACCAAAGACATCACCTTCATCTTCTCTTATTGCTCAGACATTTCATCAATCATACGATACCAATCTTTACAAAGAAGATGCCCTTGGCAATTTGCATTTAAAAGGAGGTCACACAACCCCTCCTGCATCAATACAAAATCTCAATCAAAATGCTGCTATGTCTCAAGGAGGACCTAACCAAGGCTCACAATGTCACCACTCTAATCATGATGGAGATCAAGAACCCACACCATCTTAAATTGAATGATTCCGTGATGATGATCTCTTTAAAAGAATGATGAAACACTTTTTACAAGAAGAAAAAGAAACATACTTTCTACAACTGGCTCAACAAGGAGCCAAACTTCCTCGAGAATTTAATGTTGAAAATATCATAACACCAAAGGAAGAAACCCCCATCATAGCCATGATGAAACTGATGCATGCTATGCAAGTCAAACTCAACAAGCTAGAAAAGGAGAAAGAACCTAAAGAATTCTCTATGGATGCCCTATGTCCATTTTTGTTCGATCAAAGCTTGTATATTCCACCATTCCCAAAAAGGGTGGAACTACCCAAATATGACAAATATGATGGAAATTTTGACCCTCAAGATCATGTCAAAGAGTTCTATACTTTGTCCATGGAGTTCATGCATGAACCAACACATTTAATGTGTCTCTTCCCATGATCTTTGGAAGGGGCAACCATCAACTAGTTCTCTAAAATACCTCCAACCATCAAAAATTTTGAGGAGTTAATCAAACCATTCTATCAACAATACTCCTACAATATCCAACATCCGGTCACAATGATCGATAGCATCAAATTCTCCAAAGGTGCCATTAAATCTTGCATCTGCATCAAAACAAAGGATTACATTTAAATCTTCCAATTCTAAAGAATCCAAAACAACATCCTACAACATAATCCAACAACTATAACAGACTAATGCCAAAATCTCTATATTCAAGTTACTTCATATTTCTCTTGCTCATCATGCGATTCTGGACAAAGCTCTCATTGGTTCTAATGTTCCTAAAAATCTTGATCTTGATAGGTTCCAAACCATGGTGAGTCACTTGACCTCTCCTTAATATATTTACTTTTTAGAGGAAGATGACAACTCACTAAGTCATCTGCATAACCAGCCCTTGCATATTGAAGTCCTAATCCAAAATCATCGTGTCAAATGTGTATTGATAGATGGAGGCACTAGTCTAAATATATATTCCTATAAAGTGGTTACACAACTGGGATTGGAAGAAGATGCTATTGACCCTAAAAAGAAGATAACCATAAAGAATATGATGAACAAGAAAGGAATTCCAAAGGAGTCATTGTGTTACCTATCATAACCAGACCTGTAATCATAGATATCACTTGTCAAGTACTAGATCTCCCGCTGGCCTATAACATCCTTTTAGGAAGGCCCTAGATTCATGAAATTCAATCTATTCCATCAACATACCACCAATGTGTCAAGTTTCCCTATGATGGAGTAGAGGTCACTATACCTACAGACATGTCAGGATCTTGAAATGCTTTGAAGGAAAGTACCGATAAACTTGTCCCACATAACAAAGAGTCTTCTACCAAACAAGTTGACATAGCATCTACATCTAAAATGGAAGACATAGCAAAATCAATCAAGATCAAAGATATAGGCATGGGATAATACACTATGGAACTAGTCTTATCTCTCACATCTCTCCCACTTTCACCTAAGTCTTATGGACAACCTTCAGAGAAAGTGAAACCTACAACTAAATAACCTTAGGTTATCTTTAATGGGAGTTTCAACATAGAGTAGGTATCAAAACAAGAATCATATGAGGAAGAGGCTATATTAGCCTAGCTATACAAAGATGAGTCTCAATCACAAATAGTTCAAAAATATGACTCTAAATTACCTAAGATTCCTTCAAAATCATATGGACTAGGCCACAAGCTAATATCTAAAATGGGATACAATGGAAAAGGACCTCTAGGAATGAGAGGCAAAGGCATCATCAAACCCATTGAACACTGTGGGAGAAAAATGAAAGATACTACATGCATCAGTTATAAGAAGAAACCTTTTCATGTCAATGGAAATTCTACACATGTCATATAGCAAATAGCACCAGAAATGGATATTCAACACAAGGAAGAAACAAAACATTTAGACAGTGATGACTCAGACACAAATGATGTTTTTCCTTATGATAGTATACCTCAACACATCTTAGACCTTCTTGAGGATGAAAAGAAACCTAAAGAAGGTGTCAACGTAGTAGACACACAAGAACCTACTACTACACAAGATATAGTTGCAACACAAGAATCAACTGATCCTAAAAATAAACGAGAAGAAGGTATACCTCTCACAATAGCTAAACATTTGGGACACAATAGTGATTCTGAGATGGATTCTCATGAGTACAAATTCCACTCAGACTCTGAAGGCAACCCTACTTGGGGGATTTGTCTTGATTTTACAAATGTTCTTCACTTTCCTAGGGATCATAATAAAGAATCTAATGACTATGAATGGGGAGTCATTCCAGAACTAGAAGAAGAGGACATTATCATAGATAAACATAATGATGTCATTCACCAATACGCACCTACATTTGATGTGAGTCTAGAATGACATGACAGACCTCATGAGTTTGATTCACTTATTACTAACATAAGATCCAATGATGATGTTGAGACACTTAATGAACTGAATATCTTGAGTCTTAATATCACCTTTGAATTTGAGAGTCAGATTAGAGCCAATGATGAAAACACTGTATGTGTAAACACTATCAACCAATCCTTTCCTACACTTACCATCCAACATCCCAAGCTTATTGACTGAACATCCAATGATCCAAGCCAAGACATCTATACTTTCTAAACTGACTACACTCTCACATGATACCTAAATGTCATAGAACCCATGGAAACTTCCATCAGAAAACCTAGCATTATCATGATGGAGTTAGACATCAAATATCTCAGTCAAAAGAATAAAAGCAAAAAGAAAAAGAGTTTTGAGGGTGAAAACCACTACATGGAAGTCTCAAAACCAAAAATAGTAAAAAAAAAAAAAAGACGTATCCAAAGGTGAAAATCTCTTTGAGGAGCCTAAGAATGAGATATTTGATGTCCTTCTGAGTTATTTACATGATATATCACCAATTTTGATAGAACCAACTACTCAACCTATCAATCTAGACACAAAAAAAGAACCTGAGTTAATTCATGTAGCACAATCTCTATCAGAAGAAGAAAAGCAAGCATTCACAAAATTCTTAACAGAGAAAAAGATCAACTTTGCATGGAAATATTTAGATATACCTGGATTGGATCCTAATATCATCATGCATCATCTTTCTATTGCTCTAGGAGTTAAACCAATCAAGAAAAAGTTGCAAAAAATGCATCCTCATGTTGCACTCCTTGTTAAAGCTGAGTTAGAGAAATTGCTTAAATCTAGATTTATCTGAGTCATAGGTTATGCAGAATGGATCTCAAACATAGTTCCAGTATCAAAACTAGATAAATATATCAGAGTATGCACAAATTTTAGAGATGTAAACAAAGCATGCCCTAAGGATGATTTTCCACTAGCAAACATCAATATGATAGTGGACATGACTGCAGGATTTGAAATGTACTCTTTAATTGATGGTTTCTCTAGATACAATCAAATCAAGATAGCTCCAAAAGATCAAGAGAAGACAAATTTCACCTGTGCATGGGATAATTTCTGTTGGAATGTAATTCCATTTGGTCTTAAGAATTTTGGTGCTACATATCAAAGAGCCATGACGTCTATCTTTCATGATATGATGCATAAGAACATGGAGGAATATGTTGATGATACCTTGGATAAATCAATGAGATGCTCTGAACATCTAGCTGACCTAGGTACAATACTAGATAGAATGGAAAAATTTATTCTCCAACTAAATCCTCAGAAATGTGCCTTTGGTGTCATTGGAGGAAAGCTTCGAGGGTAAATTGTTTCAAAGAAAGGTATTGAAGTAGATCAAGCAAAAGTCAAAGCAATCATGGAGATGCAACCTCCTAAGAACATTAGTCAAATGCATACCTTACAAGGATGGGTACAATCAATCAGATGTTTCATATCTCAGCTAGCAGATATATCACAACCTTTCATAAAGATATTACATAAAGGTGTGATCTTCAAATGGAACAAGGAGTGTGAGAAGAACTTCAATCATATCAAAAAATACTTGGTGAATCTACCAATTCTCATGCCTCTGATTTAGGGAGATCCATTAATATTGTATGTCTCTACTACAGATACATCACTGGAGGCATTTTTGGCAAAACATGATGAAAATAAATGAGAAAGAGCTATCTACTATATCGGCCAAACATTGGTGGCATATGAAAAGAACTCTTCTATGATAGAGAAGGCATGTCTAGCTGTGATCTTTGCATCACAAAAATTGAGACACTACATGTTAGCTCATACCACACAACTAGTAGAAAAGCTTGATCCATTGAAATATTTGTTAACCAAAGCTGCTCTCACAGGTAGATTAGTCAAATGGGTAATTCTACTGAGCGAATTTGACATTGAGTATGTTGAAAGAAAAGCTATCAAAGGAAAAGTGATTGTAGATCAATTAGCTGAAGCACCAATGTTTGATGACCAACCGGTGTAGATGAAATTTCTTGATTCCTCTATCATGTACCTATCTTTAAGAACATGGTAGTTATTCTTTGATGGATCCTACACACAAAATAGATCTGGAGCTAGTATCTTGTTTATCACGCCACAAGGTTACTCTATTCTGAAGGCATTCAGAATCAAATTCCCTTGTACTGAAAATATAGAAGAGTATGAAGCCTTGTTAAATGGAATAAAAATAGCAATAGAATGGAGAGTAATAGAAATTCACATTCATGGAGACTCCCAACTAGTTATACACCAAGTCAATGATGTGTATTAGAGAAAAGATGAAAAACTCATTCCACACAAAAGAATGGTAGATGATCTAAAGAAATACTTCATATCTATCACATTTGAACAAATAACTAGATGGAGAACAAGGCTATTGACACCATGGAAACACTATAATCTCTTCTACAATAGCCTAAACATGATCTACATTATGAGTTCTTGGTGGAAGCACTATCATTCCCTGCCTATGATTGTCCAAAAACCTACATGATCTGCACCATTGTTGGTCATGATTCCTCCTGCTACAAAAACATATACTTCTACCTTCACAACCAAATCATTCCCAATAACTTTAACCTTCATGAAAAATGTTACCTTATCCAAAATACATCATGGTATGTCATCATTGGTAATGATCTATACAAACAAAGTCTGGATGGTACACTTCTTAGATGTTTAGAATGTGAAGAGTCACAACACATATTAGAGGAAGTCCATGAAGGTATTTGTGGATCACATTCCAATGGTCTAAAATTAGCTCAAAAAATCATTAGGGCAGGGTACTATTGGCCAAATATGGAGAAAGAGGCCATGAAATATGCTAAGAATTGTCAAAAATGCCAAGTCCATGGTAACTTGATTCACACACTAGGGAGAGATTTGATTCCCTTTACAAAACAATGGCCTTTTCAATAATGGGCATTTGATCTCATAAGGGTTGTATATCCACATTCGTCAAATGGTCATACCCATATAATCACAACAACAGATTATTTCACAAAATGGGTTGAAGCAGTTCCATTGACACATGCAACTGACAAACAGATCTCAATGTTCATTCAAAACTACATAATTTGTCAGTATGGTATCCCACACTCTATCATCACTAACAATGGAGGCCAATTCAAGAACAAGGACCTAGACTCCTTATGTTCCAAATTCAAGATCACTCAGCACTAGTTTTTTGTTTACTATCCACAAGGGAATGGACAAGCTGAAGCATCCAATAAAAACTTATTGGAAATCCTGCATTGTACAGTCAACAAAAAAGGAAGAGAATGTTACCTGATGATAAATCCAGCTCTTTGTGCTTACAAAAAAATCATAAGAACACCCACTAGGGCTACTCCTTTCACTTTAGTATATGTTTCTGAAGCAGTAATTCCTATAGAGGTTGAAATCCCATCACTTAGAATTAGAATGCATGGTCTGATAATTGATGATGATTACAGAGCATCTAGGTTTCAAGAACTTGAACTACTAGATGAGCATAGACAAGTTGCATATGATCATCTCATAGTCTATCAGAAAAGAATGTCTAGAGGCTACAACAAGAAAGTCAGACACAAAATTTTAGGTTGGTGATCGAGTCTTGAGAGAAAATACTAAAAATCAACCCCATCGTGAATGCAAGGGGAAGTTTGAACCCAACTGGTTGGGTCCCTTTGTTGTCACTACTACTTTTGGCTCAGGAGCCTATCAATTATCAAAAATTGAAGGAGAACAAGTCTAAGAACCAATCAATGTTCTCCATTTGAATAAATTCTATGCCTAAGACATCTAGTTTATGAAAGTGTCCTGAAAAATGTATAAAAATTGGAAAAAGTCCTAAAAAAAATGATCATCCTAGTGAAAACCTAGCAATAGGCACCTTGATGAATCAACAAAAAAAATAAAAAATGGAAAAATACAAAAAAATAAAAAATGGAAAAAATACAAAAAATTTGAAAAGATGAAAAATACAAAAAAAAGAAGAAAAAGAAAAAGGTGCCTTTGTGAAAACCTGGTAAATAGGCGCCTTGGTAGAAAAAATAGAATCTCTTCCAAGATGGTGAAAACCTGATAAATAGGTGGCACTTATACAAAATGCTCCATCTATCTAAGCAATCTTGGCATTTTTCCCAGCTTTCAGTCCTGCTTTAGTTTGTGCATATCTCCTTATTTTCTTTCGCATCCTATTTTTAATAAAGTCAGTTTGTGCACCAAGCAACAAAAGTCTACATCCTATCAATGTTTCCAACTTGGTGGTAACTATTGTCATATCCTATGGTCCTCAACTACCTCAAATGAGTCATATCCAGTCAATGTCCTTCAATGATCTATCTGAGTCAGTTTGTCTATCTCCCTACTAGAAAAGGATTTTGCACCTAACAAAAACACCGACAAACACACAACTACAAAAAAATAATCTCTGCAACATGCTTTAATCTTCTTGTATGCTGACTGATTCACATTGAGATTTTTTTTTTTGCATATTATGTCCTTTCGAGCTCATTGATGATATTCTTTTACAGGATTTAGAAGATAAATCATTGGGGGCATAATATTTTATTTTGTTTTCTATTTGTAAGTGAAAATCTAATCTCTCAAAAAAAATTTGGATTGAATTGGTGTCCACTATAAGTTCCTCCATCACGATTGGATGGAAACATGTACCTCAACCTTTGATACTCGGATGCTTTAGGGAGCTAAGGTCTAACTTTGTCTTTTTGAGCAATTTCTTATTCCTATTGTAAAACAATTTTTTACCCAAGGATGTGAAAGATAAAGGGTCACTATGGGTAATTCATATTGGACTAAGGATAATCTCTCAACTACTTGGTGTGTTTGCATGCAAGGTGTATTCAGGTCATCACAATGTTTATGCTCTGATGCTTATACAAATTGCTATATCAAAATGGACATGATATTCAGGTCATCCTAGCTCTTATGCCTTGGTTCTTATATCTAATTCGACATTTCTGACTAAAATTCAATATTCATATGTTCATGGTTGTCTAACCAATGGAAATTTTATTTACTTTTCGATGTTACCTAAAAATATTCAGTGATGATAAAGACTGATAAATGATCAGTGACTACGTCCTAGGTTTGCATTTTATTTGCACTTTTGCATTTAGTCTGATTGCATCTCTTTCATGGTTTGAATTCAGCATGGCATTGGATATTCTCAAATTTTCACTAAACACATCACAGGGACTAAGTGTCATGAAAAGGTCCCTCCATCTAATTAGCAAGTAGTCACCGTCTTGAGTTAACCCCATCCCTTTGACAATGACTGAGCACTTGAACTCTTCATGTACCTGCAAAAACATCATGTGTATTACTGCATTTACATAGCATATCATTTTTGTATTCATCTCATATATCCATTGCATACATACATTTGCATCCATCCCATATAAATAAAACCATACATTTTTATTATTCATCTAAACATTGCATTCATATTGCATAGTCATACATTCCAAGAAAAACATTACATATTGCATACATTTTGCATCACATGATAACAACATCATAATCAAAATTAAAAGTGCAATAAAATCACAACCAAAAATGATCTCATATATGAATCCATTTTTGGGATCAAAATCAAAATCTGAGATCGTTCACATTGTCAAAAATGCGATTTAAAATTTTGGACCTAGGACGGCCGATTGCTTGCATAATCAACCTTCAAAACATCATAGAAATCCATAATTCAACTTATTTGATCATTTAACATCAAAATTTTTGAATTTCAACTTGGTCAACCATGGTCAACTCATGGTCAAACCTAGTCAAACTTGGTCAATAGGACCTCTAAAATGATGCAGAATGCATCTTCGGACATGTACAACCACTTTCACAATCGATTATGTTGCTTCTAATCATTTCACGCTGGCTTTCTCACCAGATTTTGATTTTAATACCGAAGGAGGCATGATATTCTATATCATTAACCATTTATCAAATCTATTCTTTTTCAAAAATTTCTTCAATTAAGACAACAACCATGTCTAATTATTGAATCATCAAAAGTCCTCGTTGCTTGGGGCATATTAGATTCATCGAAATCCATATCAATCTGGTATTCTCTCAAATCTTGTAAATTGTATCAACTCTTCGTAACCATCAGTTCAGTTGTGTTATTTCCTTGATTCATTGTAACAGAAGGGTTCAGATTTGGCATCCTTTCGATTCCTTTGGAAAATCAGGTCTGGAGTGAAGACAGTCAATTCCTCATAATCATAGGTTAAGATTTAGGTGTTTTACCACTTCTTCATAATCACAGGTTCATTGTTGATATTGTTAACATCATCTTTATTCTTTGGCCAATTAGGACCTGAATCAACATCTTCAAATCTTCCAATCGATTTTTGGCTTGAAATCGATTAATCTTTCAGGATCAGTTTCTCCATCACATAACTGAGTCTGGATCTCATCAAAATAGATTTATCTTTGAACCACTGCGCTACGCACAGTAATTGAAAGAGGGGCAAAATGTAATACCCCAAAAATGGGCTTCAGTACCATCGACCTCCTACATCGATAAATCAATCAAAATAAACCCTAAAGTCCTAACCTAAGGCACATCTTCACATCGAATCATCAAAAACCTAATCGATCCTATCTCAATTCTGCATCGGGGAATATTCCTAAATATTCCTAATCTATCTTAATTGTTTCTAATTAAATATTATTTGGCAATAAATGATATTATTTTATTTATTCTAAGTGCAATTTATTGAATATGTTAAATATTTAATTAATTAAACTTCATTTTAGCCACTTAATTATTTTAATTAGATTTAATTAACATTATTCTTAATTGATGTTGTTTATTTGATAAATAAATCACAATTTCTAAAAATAATCGATTGAATATTTATTTAATTGATTAAAATAGAATTGTCAAATTTAATGATTTAATTTTGGATAAAGTTTGATTTAATAATTGATTAACCCATAAATCAGTTATTTAATTGATTAAATCAGTTAAGTTGAGAATAAAACACATGGAAATTAAATAAACTCACAATTATCTATGCAAAAATTAGAAGATCAGTTAAACTCAAAATCAACTATTGAATTCAATTTGTTAACTTTCTAAACTCAAGATGTGATTGTGAGTTGAAAAGAAGATTGGAGTAATCTCAACTTCCAATTATGAGTTAAAAAGTTGATTTGCATGATTTTATGAGATAACTGTTTCTAATTTCTTGATAACTCACCAATCAATTTGAGTTTATCTAGGAGTGATTTTTGGTTTTTCCATGAGTTCTCAAACCCAAGATTTCTATATAAACAAGCCTCAATCCTACAATTAAAAAAAAACACGTGCAATTTGGAGAATAGTAGTGGTAAACTATCGAATTCTTGAGATTGTGCAACACTTGTGATTCATTGGTAACCATTGTTTTCTTGATTTTACATTCATAGCTAGTTTTCATTTTCATTGATATCATATTTTTAGATCAATTTTCATCTAGAATACATTCTTATTTGCATAGAAAATCCAAAAATATAGATTAATCTTGCATCCATTTTCATAGCTTTTACATTCAAATCCTTCATTTAGGCATTGCGTTGTCACTGATCTTAGTTAAATTCTGAGAATACCATACTCATGTCTAGTAGAAGGTAGTAAATCACCTGATTGATGATACAACTGTTTATTGCATATTTTCTCATATTGATCAATAATGTTTTACTGATGTGTTGTGTATTATAAACATGTATAATTTTCACACACACACACACACACACACACACACACCTATAGAGGAGTCATGTATGGAAAAAACTATGTTAGTTGCTCTTTTGTGCTTTGCTAACATATGAAAGAATTTTCTATTCTTATCGCCCTTTTTTGGGCACAATTCCCTTGATTTTTGTCTCCAATACTCTTCTTCTCTTTGACACAATTCATCCCATTCTTCCTGATTTTTTTTTATCTTTCAAAAATAACTAGATCCAAATCATGTTGAATAATATGAAGATTAATATTTTCTAGTTCCTTCTCTACTAAAACTTTTTGTTCAAATATGTTTTATAAACCTGTACATTCCTAGTCTTGATCTTTGATTTGACAAATTGTAGCTTCTTATGAAATTGGAACATCGTAGTGCCTGACCCTTTGGGGAGGTGATCCACAATTGTCTTAAAAGATGATAAAAATTTGGGTGGCAGAACCACATGCTCTCAAATTTGAATGAAGGTTTGTGTTTATGGCCTGAGAGTGTTGACGATTTTGAAATAGTTAATAGAATCAGGAAGTGTTCTGAACTTGTAAATGCCAAGACTTTAGATTGCAAAGTGTTGTCTGACAATTTCCAACAATGTGAAGTAAGAAATATGTCTAACCATATAGTTATTTGGAGGAAACCTAACCTTCTATTAGTGCATGTAAAAAATCCTTTTTGAGGTATATTATTGAGGAGGTCATTATCATCCACAAATTCCTTAAAATCTTGCATAGTTCAAAATGGGGGGAAAATTCCACCTTGTTTCTCATCTAATGAAAGTATAGCATTAATGTCTTCCACTATGATGATGTTTTGATCTTCATATTGTTGAATAAGAAGTGTTAATTTTTCCAAAGTTTCTTCTTATCTTGTGTGTTAGTAGGGCCATAAACATTTAACAAATAAAATGAGAGATCAAAATGTTGTATTTTCAGTAATTGCCAATTTGGGTCTTGCTGTAATAAATGTCCAATAATAGTTTTTGGATTCCATAGGACAACCAAGCCCCCTAAAGCACAAGAACTTTGGATATGAACTAAATTCCAGGTATGCCATTTGTCAATAATATTGAGGTAGTTATTATGTGAAATCTTTATTTCTTGATGAAGTAAAATATCTTCTTTTGAAGAATCTAGCTATTGCTTGATTCTGTTATGCTTGTTAGAGGCATTAATGCCTCTAACATTCCATGATAGGATCTTCATTGTTGACAAGGAGAACACTTGGTTCTCCTCATCAATCTCTTGATGGATGGGAATTTCTCATCCAAATTGGATTGTAATCCAACCTCAATCTCTTCCTTTTCTTTCATACTATTTGATTTTCTACTTTTGGTTTTTGGAGTTTTCTTATCTAGCACAAAACAGAGGGGGATTGTGAAATCGATATTTTTTTAGAGAAATCAAATTCTACATAATTTTTAGATGTTATCTTTGCATTGGCATTCAAATGTGGTTCTTTCTAAAAAAGTTGAGTTTCATCCAATTCTTTAGGGACATTTAGTGAATTATGAGTGTAGGGCTTAATTTGCAACAATGTCTTATTTGCAAACTTAGGGGCCAATAATTCCATATCATCATTAACATCCATATCTATTTCCTATTGATGAGAGCTTATAACATGAAACTTTGGGGGATTTTCATTAAAATCAAGCACACTAGGACTATTTCCTTCTATAGCTTTCATATTTAAATCTGCACCCACCTCAAACAACTCTTCAGTTGAAATATCTTCTACCAAATGATAGGCAATTGTTTCTAACACTTTAGTTTCCATAACTTTGGCATGTTCCCTTGTTAATTTTGTGTGTTTAAGAGATGATGAGAAATGCCCTTTAGGCATGATATTAATTAGTTGATTAAGAAATATTAACTCTTGTACCATACTGTAAAACTTGGGTAAAGCCTTTTCTAGGAAGAACTACTAAGGATTAGGTAACAATATCTGTGAGGATCGTTGCTTAAGGATAAAAAGACTAGCTACCTTGGTGGAATCAAATTTGGGAGGTGTATCTTGCATCCCATTCTGCACCAATTGACTCCTAGTAATAACATGGTGTTGTCAAGAATGGGTGGAGAAGCATAATGAGAAGAATCCATCAGTAGAGGTTTACCAGAGTACCAAAAATAGATAAAAGGTAAAAATTTGTAGAGATTCTTGATAAATGTTTCAACCAACACCTAGAATGGGCATGACTTAGTCTCTTTTCTACCTTCCCGTTTCTCAAACTTTGAAAAGAAAATATTTTGACCTTTTAAGGTTGAGTGAGGAGAAGTGTTTATATTCTTTTTATATGTGCATAGAGATTGATCTGATGTATGGTCCATGCATAATTTGATTTGAGATGAAAATCCTTTACATTGACATGTGAAATATCCCAAGAAGTTAATATGTTCATCCATTGTAGTTGCATCCTATATGGTAACCTTTTTCTCCCAAGATCCCCATTTGTAAAGGATATTCAAGGAAGTTGGAAATGGTTTAGCCAAACTCAATAATAAAAAAACCCTAATGGGTATATGGGGAACCTCAAAGGGAATAAGATAATGCTTTACAAAAATCCTAAGTTTGTTGGAAAACATCTCTACAATGTCTAGATCATGGTACTCTAGTGGAAAATAGTGGAATTAAATCCAAAAGGACATGAATTTGCAGAGTACAAGGTCCTGTTTAAAGTTGGGGATCCATGGCAGTGTCAAAAGACAAGATCCTTTGCAAAACCAATGTTTAGTTTTATGCACATAATCCCTATGAACTTTGGACTTAAAAATTACTATAAAATAGTTTGAAACAAAGTCAATATAAAAGATGGCTTGAACTCCTAACCATACCATTTTAGCCCATTGAAGAATTTCAAATGTTTGTAAGGGAGAATTTTAAAACT
The DNA here is from genome assembly GCA_027943335.1 of Chamaecyparis obtusa. Classification (NCBI taxonomy): domain Eukaryota; kingdom Viridiplantae; phylum Streptophyta; class Pinopsida; order Cupressales; family Cupressaceae; genus Chamaecyparis; species Chamaecyparis obtusa. The sequence goes on from BSBK01001538.1 coordinate 1,424,291, forward strand.
TACCAATAAGCTTTGTTTCTCTTAAGATTTGGATCTAAGGTGAGAGAATATTCTTGGGAAGAGTAATCAAATGCACTAGAGAAAGCACAAGACAATCTTGTGTATCTTTATGTGAAACCCTAGTTGTAATAGGCTGATGTGTTGAGGATATACCTAGATTCTATCATTTTCCATGTTCATCCTCCACTTGGCCAACCCTAGATAGATTTTTTTTCCTCCAAACCATGGTTTGTTTGATTGGTTTGAAGGTAACCCATCCATCTTCCTATGATTCCAAAGTCTTTGACAAGCAATATTCCCTCGCTTGTAACACAATATTGTTCAGATTACTCAAAAACCTAGGGTTGTGGATCAAGGTGTTATTTGACCATGAGATATATGACAAAAATATCCATTGAGAATTAGATCTAGTTGTAGACACCTAAATTTGATTACATAATTTAGTAATCATATTTAGTCTTCTCCTAGGACATCTTGTTAATTAAATATTAATTATTTAATTAATTTATGTCATCCCCTAGTTAATTAATTTAATTAATTAACTATAGTCCAATTAATTATCTAAATGACAAACCCATAGTCTAATAATTAATTAAATCTCTATTCCTCTATTAATTTAAATGGATACATTTATCTAAATAAATTAATTCATAAATCCCCTTTTCCTCTCACTTGGAATTCAATAAAATATTTAATTCTAAAAATCCTAATTCTCCCCCATTAGCTAATACTATATGCTTAGCTAATCTAATCCTCCACTAATTCTCTCTCCTCCCATCACATCTTCCTAATCCTCTGTTAGAAAGTAAAGATCCCCAAGATAACTGAGAGGGGGGGGGGGGGGGGGTGAATCAGTTATCTGATAATTTATCCATTCAATAGCTTTAAACAATATAATCAATGTACTGATCAACCATAGAAAGATAATCATACACAATTGCACAATAACACAAGATATGTTAACTAGAGAACCTCTTAAAAAGAGTAAACCCCGGTGGGAATGATGCCCACAAAATGATGCACTAATATGAAAGTTCCTTGTTAGAGGATGGACCCTGTTAGGAGTCTTATGAAATACATTCAGTACATATAAATCCCTGTTAGGAGATTTTGAATCCCTGTTAAAAGATTCTAACCCGGTTAAGAGTTTATGGAAGACAGAAGGACCCACTGCCCAAACAACTTCAAGGCAAGATCTCTGAACCCACTGTCCAAAAGATCTTAGAATTATTCAACAAAATAATATGAAATATATTACCTCCTTCACACTATGCCAAAACTGCACTCTCTGCTACACAAGATCACAATTCGAGATCTCTGTACTCACAAGTCTTCCTTCATCACTGAATTAGCTCTTTTCTTCACTTCATGCATATATTCTCATCTCACTCTTCATAGTACACATTACAATAAGGAAAAAATTCCTTCTTACATACCAAACTCAAATAATTACAAATGTGTCGGTCCTCAATTACAAAATAATAAATTCTACACGCTACACACAGAATTCACATAAAACTGTCGGCTTCCAGTTACTGTAACTTTCTCCAAACATATCCTCAAAGTTTTCACTATAAACCATGTCATCATTAATGAGTCTCCAACATCCCTTTAACTGCACAAAATTAGATTCCATCCTAGCTAAGAGATATCCTCCGATTTCTAAACATCGCTACACAGAAATACTGTCTAAACACTACTTTCACCAAAATGCTCATAACTCTTACAAATGAATGAATTTCTTTTTGTGCTATTAACCATAGGTTAATAATACACCAAAGAACATACCTTCAACTGTGCAAAAGCCAATCTACAATACAACATGTGCACAAAACAAAACTGTACCTACTTTCCTGCTAATATCCAGAATATCACTGTGTTGACATCAATGACAATCCAAGTCATGAATGCAACAACAACTGCTATAGAATGACTACCAAAACACTTTGCATTCATTCCTAACATCCTTCACTTACCCTCTAATCCAAGCCAAAATCACCCCTTAAGCATGTGCACAATCATAATTCAAGATTAAGAAATGTTAATCCAACTCAAAGTCAACCCTTATGACAACACCTCCACATCCTCCAATGAGAAATCAAAAGCCTCTTACACCTCTTACACACTTGCCCCCTCTTACACCTTCCAAAGTTGACACATCCCTCAAGAATTTGACCTCTCCTCTCATCCTCCCTCATTGTGACACTTGTCACAATGCTATGCATTTGAGAAAGCACAATCCATGTGCTCTCCCTTGGATGCATCTCCACCATTGCTCATTCCCCTTTTACCTCTTAATCTTGACCATCCATTTCACCCTCCTTTCTATAAAAGAGAACCTCTCCTCCTTCATTTTCATCCACCATTGAAGTAAAGTTATTATGCCCATTTCTCCATTGAAGCTTGAGCATATCATTTGAACACACACACTTGGAGGCTTTGAAGTTTTGAGGTTTACATTTCCTTTTGAGTTTTGTCTTCATTTTGTGGGTCTTAACATAAGTGTTATCTAGTTTGTTTTGTTGAATGCTTAGCTTGCTTTCCATTCCTTAAACATTACATTTTTAGGTATTACATTTTGGCACGCCCGGTGGGACCCACTTCAAGGGTCATTTTCTCTCTATCTTTCTTGTTTTTCTTTGCAAAACTAACCCAAATACTAAGTTTTCTTGTTGTTTGAGTGTGTTACAAGGAGCTTTTTGGTATTTTATAGGTTTAGGGCTGAAGAAGACCTATTTTTGTAGCCATTCCTGTCATCGAATCTTAGACAGCAACAACTTTTGAAAAATCCTCAGTTTTGTAGGAACGCTCGTACGGATGCGGGAATGCCAATTTCTCCACGGGAATGCTTGTACGGCCTCGTGGGAATGCATTCCCACAATAAAAAATTCTATCTTCTATCCTTTTTTGTTCTTTATCTATATTCTGATAATAACCTAACTATACCCTTTTTGTGGGATTGCATTCCCACAATGTGGGAATGCACATTGACCAGGTGGGTTTGCTTGTGTACCTTTTGTAAGCCATACGACATTCTTTCTATAGTTTTTATTTTACCCTCATTCCCGCATTGCAAGATCGCTATTTGACCTTGTGGGAATGCTATTTTTGACCTAGTGAGATTGACAGTTAGTATCTATAAGCCGTATGGCTATGTTTTTCCTGAGTTTTTCTTCCTTCATTCCTGCAATGCGGGATCGATAGTTGACTCACGGGAACATGGTTTGACTTGTGGGAATGTGGCCACAGGTATCAAGATTGTGTTTTCATTTTCTTTCTGTCATTTCAATTTTTCTTACAGTCTTGCGGGAACGCCAGTACAGCTTTGTGGGAATGCTATTTTTTGGCTACAGGATTGCAGGTTTTTGCGGGAATGCGGGTTAATATTTTAAAATAGAATTAACTCACTTTACTTTCGATGCATTAAAAAGAATAGTGTATGCCAAATAATACCTCATCTTTTTGATTTGGGTTTAAAATGAACAAAGGTTAAAATTGAACAAGGCAAACATCACACTTCCTTTTGGTGCTTAAAATCAACACACTCAATCTTGAATGCCTAAGGATAAAGAATCAATGCGATGAACACTTCTTTTGGTGCTTAAAAATTGATCAAACCCAATCTTGAATGCTAAGAGGAGTAACACTTTCTTTATTTTTTGCAAATCAAATCTCTCTTTTTCAAGCATTGTCATTTACATTTCAAACAAAGAACTTTGCATGGTAAACATGAGTGTTTGATGTTCTAGAATAGAAAACACTTAGTCTTAATAGGTTCAATTTGGAATGAATACTTCTTGGCATGTTTGAAGGAGTGTTTTTCAATACTTCCTTAGAGCTTTTCATTTTTTTTGCATAAACCTTATTAAATTAAGCGACGTGGAAGTAATCCACTTGTATCCATATCCTTTCCCCTTGCCTTCATGGATCTTGGGTGAAGAGAAAGATTAAGTTTGATTGACAACACTTCTAGCGAGGCCTATCTAGAGAAAAGCACTTCCTCTTTAGAGAACAACCTCAAACCAATAATTCCCTGACCGATATATAAACAAGGTGTTGAACAAACTCTCACCTTATCCTCACAAGCTCAGGTAAGGCGTGTTGATGGTAGCCCGAGGTAGATGAATATCCCTATGATTTTGGCATGGTCAACTAGGCTCTTAAGTGAGTCACACATGTACAAATTGATTGGGGGGACACCACAGACCTTACTAGAAGCCATTAATCAGAAGCCTACCCGATCTATTCCCAAAAGTATCATAATCTTTGTGCAAGGACCGACCCAAGTGGTTTCCTAGGTCGCTTGAAGATTACTCACTGTTAGTGCTCAAATCTGTAGATGATTTATGATCTGACAAAACTATAACTCCAATTATCCTAATAGATTCATCTAACAAGATGCAAGCACTAAGGTATTAAGGTTGTCAAACCTTCTTCACTTCGAGTATGAAACTCAGGTGGGTTTACCTATGACAATTCACTATTTTCAAATGAGGTTTGAATTGTGAATCAACTCCTTCACTGTTATGCTATCCCTTTTAGAATTGAGTCAATAAGACATCACAACTCTTAATATAGCCCAAATTATCCTAATATAGAACACTATGATGAAAATTATGAAAGCAATAACATGGATCAGTGGCATAAGGACATTCATCCTTCTTCTTTTTGAGAGTTAAACTCAAGGAAGGATAACCTCTTTCCAGCACTTCTTTAAAGCATTACAATATACATCCATGAACTTGTCATTGATGATTCAGATAGTGACTAAGTAATAAAAGTAAAATTAATCAATTATTTGTATCTTCTTGGTGGTACAAATGTAAATATAGTTTAGACCAGTGCCTTATGTATTTGGGCATCAGAGTCAAATGCTACCTCCACAAGATTCTATCAAGACAGATATACTAAAACCCAAATGAAATGCCTGACATCCCATTCCTTTAATTCCTACACTTACTATCAAATTCATACATGGACAATGAATTCACAGAGACCCTCCCCTTAAGATTTTACTCTTTCATTGAAAGAACTTAAGTTCAAGCCCTATATTCACCTTGTGAACAATGCATTAAAAAGCCTTACAATTCAATGCATAAGAAAACTAAACATCCATACACAAAGACAACAAGTAGTAACAATAGAGTTTCAATATCTTTGTATTAATATTCAAAATGTATCAGTACAACATCACAATATCTTTGTATTAATATTCAAAATGTATCTAGTCTTATTTTTTCTAGGTCCTCAACAGGCTTATCAAGAACCTCTGTATCTGTCTGAACAGGGACCTTAATCTACAAAGGAGGAGGAAGAACTATCTTTGAGGCTTCTTCAAGCCTAACCTTCAATTCAACCAACCCATCTTCCAATTGCTTGATCTTTACCATTTTCAAATCCCTATCTTTGGCCACCACACTTGCATTCTCAAATAATTTTGCATACCTTTCAGACAAATGAGCTATTTTTTCTTCATTCAAGTTAGAAAAATGGGTCACTGCCTTGGAAACCTCAAGATTAGTTGTATTTTGTATAGTCCATATGATTTTATTCCCTTCCATCTAATCCTCTATACTTAGTAGAGATGGCTTTTGAGTCTTTGGGGCAATAGACCACATTGCAATAGCCTGGGATCTTGGGTCATAGCCACTTCCTCTTATCATTTCACCAATATGAACCTCATAGGATAAAATTCCCTTTGGTTGCTTTCTTATCTGATCAATGATAAAAGTAGAGGTCAAATCCCATCCTAGAGTTAGCAGCATTCCACTTGATCTAATCATTTCTCTGGCTTCATCTACAGTTATAACATCAAGGCTAGGATCATAAGAGGCTAATGCTCTCATGGTTTCTTCACTTGGCTCTACTCCCTCAGGCATAGCCTTAGCCACATCTTGTTGCTTTTTCCAGATAAGAAAATTCTTAAATTCATCACTCTTGATGAACTTGTCATCACTTAAGAACTCCTCCTGATATACCTCTCTAATATCTTGTCCTGACCACAAGGACTGTTCTTCATCTCCTTCATTAGTGGCCACAATCTTGCTAGCCCTTATTGTTTTCCTCAATTGGTGATGGTACGCCCTATCACCTAGTACAAGAGAAGATGCTCTATCAATCCTCCCTCTTTGTTGGTTCTACTTAGAAGGCTCTCCCTCTTCAAGCCTCTGCTTCTTCAATGGTGGCTTTGGAAGGTCCTCTACCTCTGATTGGTCTTTAATAAGATCAATAACTGGTAAGTCTCCAACTTGTGGTGGGCTATTTCCTTCTTGGGATCCATCAGAGAATTCCTCATGATTTGAAGATGAGTAATCCTTCTTTTCCTTTGTTTTCTTTTGATCAATCAACCTTTCCAATTGATTTGACAGAGTGTCACACATTTCTATCATCTTTTTAATTCCTTCTAAGTAGGGAAGGTTAGGGAAGAAATTGTCAAAGGGAATTTGGGTTGTTTTCAACTGATTTTGCAAATCCTTTAAGTCAAAAAACCTATTCCATCTTGTAGTGACCTCATCCTTCTCCACAATATTCCTAGTCACATCCTCCTCATCAAGGCCCTCATGTTCTCTATTGACACCAATACCAGGTATTAGTGTCAACCTTACAGTCTTAATGAAGCCTTTAAGGTCCACATGTCTACAAAAACCAGATACCATCTTGAATTGATTTAGCTAGGTGGTAATTTGTGGGAAAGCCCTCTTAGCAATCAAGAAATCACTGACTCTAAACTACTTAGGTGTGAAATTACCTTTCTTATGAGGGGCCAAAAGTTCTTTGTCTATCCACATCAACTACCAAACAAATTCTAAAGAAGCAACTCTTGGTGGCACAAATTTTGGTAACAAATGTGGGGGTTGGGGGCAACCGTAAACTCTTATAATTGTAGAATTTTCCCCTAAGTAGAAATCACCCCAATTATGGTTTCCCTCCTATTTTTCCTCCCATGTCATAGGTCTTAGCAGCCTTAGAACCTTAGGTGGTAACCTTGTAACATTGATGCCCAGCCATCTCAGAATAGGAAAAATAATGAAATTCTTGAAAACACAAAATTCACACCTATTTGTAGTACTATTCCATACCTTTACCCATAGTTGTACTGGATTATGTTGATCTTGGAATGTGAATTCTGGTTTCAACATATTCAAATCAAAACTATTGATATTGAAAAACAAAATTAAATGCATCAACATAGAGTAATGCAAGAACTTGATGGGCTTCTTACTTTCTTTGACAGATATTAACCCTTCATGCATCCTATCAATTACATACTGGATGTAATCATAATCTGTGTTTACTAGAGAATTATGGATATCTAAAATCATCATCAAAAGATCAGCTGGCAAAAATTCTTCATCCCCATCTATTCCCAATACTCTACACAACCTATAACAAGTCTGCTTCATATAGTAATGGAGAGATTTCAACTAGTAAGGGGAATTCATGTTATTAGGGAGGGGAGCTATATATGTGCCCTGCTTTGGGATATGCTTCACCATCTGGTCTTTTACTAACCCTATATTTTTTGTATACCTCTCTCTCTCTCTCTCTTGGCTCAGATTAATTTTAGTAGAGGAAGACATGAAAAAACTAAAAGCTTTCATGAAAGAGCCCCTATCAAGAGTAACCAAAGGTGACTGGTCTACCTTCCTAATTGTTTTGGAGATAGGATCATACAACCTAGCCAATGCAACAATTAAGTCTACATCTAAAAACACATCAGGGACAATCAATTTCCCTAAACCCAAAGCCCAAACATTACAAATAGGAACTAGCCCACCCCTATTTCGATAAAAATAACTAAAAATAGTATAACCTAAGCAAGATGGTGTGACAGGATCTCTACAATGACCTAAAACATCTTCAAAGACATCATCAGGAGCTCTTTTGTTTTGACTAGAACCAGACAATAATTTGAGAAACTCGTTTGAATAATTTGGCTTGTTTTTATCTTTTCCACCTTTCATTTTGGCTTCACCACTAGGAGAAGTCATGCTCAGCTTTGGTTGACTCATTCTTTCTACACAACTACTCTCAATTCTACAAACTTGATTTACTTGGCACTCAAAGGTTGCTCCAGAAAATACAATTCTCTTCAAATGACTTTGAACACAAAAAACAATGAGTTTAGCCCATTTATTGATGCAAATTGAAATGTGTACAATTGCCAAAATCATTGCAAATCTACCTCCAATTACTTCCACATTCAATTCACATATCACCAGTTTTCAAATCAGTGCTAGCCGATGCAGGGATGTTGACAGATAGATTTAAAAATTTGAAAACAAGGCAAAAAGGAAATGATTACAGTTTGGTACTCTATCACCCAGCTTACGTGATGAACTACTCCTTTAAAACTGATTGGATGGCCAACTACTTTTTCTCCAGCTCGATAATGTACTTTATCCACATGGCAATGACCTTTAACTTTTCTTTATTATTTTCTTTGAATAAGCTTGTTTTAGTGAACGAGCAACTGAAGGTTCCGCTTATTCGCTGAGTGAAAAGATAACCCTGGCTCACATTCAGAGAATTAGTGACTGAAGGCTTTGCTTATTCACTGAGTCAAATTCCTAATTCTTCCTCCATTTAGTGAACCAGTGAACAAAGAAAACCTTGCCCGAGCAACTAACCATGGTCACAATTTGGAGAACTAACAGCCAATGGCTCCACTTATTCGCTGAATGTTTCAATTGACTGCTAATTTATTCTGAGAATTGGTGACCGAAGGCTTTGCTCATTCACTGAATGTTAGCCTTAACTACATGTTTAACAAGAGAACTAGTGAATAAGCTTACTCACTAAGTCGTTGAGACTATAAGACAATCATCTTTTGATTACGAGACTTAGCGAATAAAGGGTTAAAACTTACTTGACTACTTGATTCACCCATTCGTTGAATGATTTTTACATTAACCAACCTTTTAAGAGAATGCACAAGCACTTCATTCACCAGATCACCAAAAGATTTAGAACCTTACCAACTTATTTTGAGATCATGCGAACAATAGGGAAAACTTTTTTTGTCCAATCTTTTAAACCAAATTGTCGGAGCCACCAAAATTAGAGCACATAGAACTTATAGCACAGTCACCGAATTGCCAAATCAATCTATGTAGGACCCAAATACTTTGAAATTAAAACATAACCATCAATCAGAAGGATAATTAATAGTCCTCACCAGATCGCTAGATAATACAAGTCTTAACTGCCCAATTTTGAGAATGAGAGAACAACGCCACACCAGGTCACTAGAAGTTAATAGGAAATTGCTAGGAAGAAAATGAATAGGTGACTACATACTCATTGATTCACGCAAAGGTTGAGGTAAGCACTGAACAACTTGGAGACTTAGCAACTAAAGAAACACACAACATGGGTTTTATTCATTCGTTAGTTCATTGAATAACTCAAAGACATAAAATACTATGCAATTCATTGAACAATGGACATAAATAATCATGTGCAAAATCAAAACACTTAAGTGACCAAAAAGTAACAATGAAACATAAGGATTAGGGCAACTTAAGGGTTTATTCAGAGAAACAAGATTTCTTAAAAAGGGCAAAACCTAGGGTAAGGGTTTTCAGACTTGGTTATGACAAAATTGATAGATTTTTGAAAACCTAAACCCCAAAAAACAAACTTGTAGAAGGATAAACCATGACTTGAAACTGAAAACTTCACAAAACTTGAAAAAAGCCCAATAGTGGCTCTATTTGAGGATGCTTGAGTGCAAGGTCAAAGCAAGAACTTATGAATCTCTGAGAGGTAGACCACAAAACCCTAAGCTAAAATAGGAAACAAACACACCACAAAACCAACACACCTACACATATATACATATCTACTGTGCATGGAAAAGGAGAAAGAACTAACTAAAGAAAAACTTCAAGAACTGTCCATGCACTGGCAATTCCTGTTCTCCACCATCCAAATTTTGCAAAAAATATGAATCCTTGCCATGAGTTTGATGAATGACAAAAGGTCCCATCCATAAGGACTCAAATTTTTTATGTTTCCCTTTGTCTTCAGCCCTGGCATTCCATTGAAGAACCATGTCACTCGGCTAGAATTTTCTTAAAGTTACTCTTTTATCAAAAAGATATTTCATTTTTTGTTGCAACTTCACATTTTCCTTTTGTCCTTCCCTTCTGATCTCATCCAATTCAACCAATTGAACCATTTTGTCTTGCAATGGATCACTGATTTCCATACCTTCTTCCTACATGAATTTGTATATTGGTAAGAAGTTGTTTACTGGTAATCTTGATTTCACACCATATACCATCTCAAAAGAGGACTTCCCTATAGCTCTTTTCTCAACAATTCTATTAGCCCACAATGCTAGTTTCAACTTTACATGCCAACTCCTTTTGTTCTTTTGTAGAGTTTTCTTCAAAATTTGTAGGATACTCTTATTACTAGATTTTGCCTACCCATTTGCTTGTGGGTGGTAAGGGGATGAATAAGACAAAATTATTCCCATTTCTAAACAAAAATTAGCAATCTCTTGAGATCTGAAACTCACGGCATTATCTACAACCAATTTAACAGGAACACCAAATCTAGTAATTAGGTTATTCATCAAGAACTCAATTACAATAGCATTGGTTTCCTTTTTAGTTAGAATTGCTTCAATCCATTTAGTAAAGTAATCTGTAGCAACCAGAATCCAACTATGCCACCCACTAGATTTCTCAAAAAATTCCCCAATAAAGTCCATACCCCACATAGCAAAAGGGGCTTCTGCAACCATAGGGTTCAACAATAGAACACCTAAAAATTTTAGTTTATTGGAAAACCTTTGACAAGGCTCACACTTTCTAACAAAAGAGTGAGTATCTTTGAACAATATAGGCCAATAGTATCTTTCCCTTAAAATCTTATGAGCTGTGGATTGAGCAGAATGATGTCCTCCACACAATCTAGAGTGCATTTATTTCAATACCTTTTCTGATTGGTGTTTGTCCAAAGAAAATAATAGAATCCCATCATTATCTTTCTAGTACAAATCACCTTGTATCATTACATACCTCTGGGCCTACAATTTCAAACTTCTCCTCTGATTATCATTCAAATCTTGTGGACATTTAGCATATTTGATAAAATAAACAATATCTTTGTACCATGGATGCATTTCAATGCTAGTGACTATATCTTCATTAACAACAACACTATTCATTTTTATGAGATCCATGTTTTCCTTAGTCATTAGTTTTGCAAGTCCCAAACCTCTCACCAATTTGGTAATGTGGAGCTCAAGATCAAACTCTTGAATCCCATTGATCCACTTGCATCTTTTCCCTATGACCTCACTTTGCACCAAAATATCTTTCACTGCTGCATGAGGTACATATGCATTAACCTTGGCAAAAACAAGATAAGGTCTAAAAGCTTTAACTGCCTTGACTAGCGTGTATACTTGTTTTTCCATTAACTCATAATTCAATTTAGTAGGCTACAATGACTTGCTAAAAAAGGCTATGGGATGTTCAAATCCTTCTTTATCCTTTTGTAATAGGATAGCTGCAATAGTGTGAAAAGAGACAAAGGAGAACAAAGAAAATGGTTTTGAATAATCAGGTGAGATTAAGACAGGGGCTTCTTGGATTGTTTGCTTAATTTTCTCAAAAGCTTGCTGAGTCTCACTGTCCCAATTGAACTTTACATCTTTCTTTAGGATTTTGACTATAGGCTTAACCATTTCTACAAAATTAGCAATGAATCTTCTAAGAAAATTAATTTGACCTAAGAAAGATTGCGCACCCTTTATATTCTTAGGTGAAGGTACCTTCTTGATTGCCTCTACTCTTTCAGGGTCAATCCTAGCTCCTTCTTTTGACACTATATGTCCAAGTAACTTTCCCTCTGTCACAAAAAATTGACACTTTCTTGGATTTAAAGAGACACCAAATTCTAGAGCTTTAACAATGACCTTTTCCAAATGACTGCAATGATCCTCAGCCCTTTTTGAATAAGCAGTTAGATCATCTTAGTACACAACCATAAGAACATGGATCAATTCCTTAAAAGCAACATCCATTGCCCTTTGAAAAGTAGCTCCAACATTTTTTAAACCAAAAGGCATGCGTACATACACATAGGTTCCCCACGGGGTTGTAAATGCTATTTTAAACTGCTCTAATTCCTTGACCAGCACTTGATTATAACCTAAGAAACCATCCATCATCGATAAGAGTTCACACCCAATTACCCTATGTAGCATGGCTTCCATATTTGGCAATCCATAATTATCTTTTAATGAAGTTGCATTCAAATTCCTGAAATCAACACAAAGTCTTATGTCACCATTCTTTTTCCTCACTGGCACAAGATTTGAGACCCACATAGAATGCCTAATAGGCTCAATGATACCAGCATCTCTTAATTTTGTCAATTTAGCCTGCATCTTTATGGATAGCAGGGGATTGATAGGTCTTTGTTTTTTCCTAAAAGGCTTAGTATTCTCCTTGAGTGGAATTTCATGTTGAAAGAGGTCTGCTTTATAAGCCTTGAGATCATCATATGACCAAGCAAAAACATGCTTGTATTTTTTTAACAATCTTATCAAATTTCCTCTAACCTCCCTACTCAACCTTTTCCCAATATAGACTATTTGAAGGGATGTTTTTGAACCTAAATTTATTTCCTCTAAGTCCTCCATTTTAGTGTTAGACTTTTGAGACAAGTACCCATCATTTATTTTAAACATCCCTTCTAACTCCACTAACCCCTTTGGTATATGGTTTGAGGGTAGTTGCACTATCTCATTTCCCATAATACATTCTTTTTCTTCAACATAATGTTGGGCTTCATTAAAATCTATTTGTTGCCCATCATATTGATCTAGACCTTGAAGAAATCTCAAGATATCAAAATCATCCTCAAATACTTGCCAATTATACACATTGTCAAGCATTGCATGCCTACTTTTGACTTCCAACATAGACACACTAGCAAGGGTAATAGCATCATTTTTGAGAGCAACATTAGCAAGAAAATCTGCCATGATATTATTAGACCTTTCTACCCAAAGCAGATTGAAAGCATCAGAAAACTCTAGTCTATCCCAGACAACATGTTTGTACAATTTCAATCTCTCATCCTTGGCAGCATATTTAAATCTTACTTGAGCTATAACCAATTGGGAATCACCATGGACCTTTAGACATTTGATACCATGCTTTATAGCAATGACTAATCCCAATATCAGTGCCTCATACTCAGCAGTATTATTAGTACATTCAAAAGTCAACAGGAAAGAGTACTTGAAAGTAATACTTGATGGGGAAATAAAAACAACACCAACTCCTGATCCTTCCTTGGAGCATCCACCATCAAATTTTTTTTTACAAAGTCCATTTTGCTACAATACTAACTCATCAACTATTGGGTCTATGTTTTTCATTTGAGGTACTATCTCCTCAATCATGAAATTATTCATGTCAATATCTACAAAGTGGTTCAAATCTTCTGGTGCAACCTTTTCAACCATGACTGAGGAATGGGGCTCCCTATACAATTTTACCTTAGTCCCATTGACTGGGATAGTAGCATATGAAAAATCCAATTGCAATTTTCCACCTACTGCTGCAGCCCATTGCCTTGACAGTAGCATGCCATAATGGGGTTTTGTATCGACAACAATGACATCCATCTTGTATGTGGCCTCTGGGAATACAACAATCTTTACTTCAATTCCAATTAGGGTGCTTACAATAGGTATTTCCTTGTTATCCATAGCATAAAACCTTCCATTAGATGTGTCAACTTGCAATCCTAATTCTTTCATTACATGATAGGGCATTACAGTTGTAGCAACACTAGAGTCAATCATACAATTCTTTTATAGAAAATTATTTACAATTAGTGTCACATAGAAAGGGTCAATAGAGGAAGGTTCTTGTGTCACAATAGTTCCAACACACACATCAGAGATGTTGTCAATTGAAATAGGCCCTTCTACTGAATTCCCCTTCTCTTTCATGACAAACTATCCCTTATTCACTTATGAGAGCCAAGGCCGCTATCTTATGTTCCTCAATTTTCAACATTTCCAGTAAAGGAATGGAAACCTTCATTTGGGATAGGGCATGTATCATATCAAAGGTAGGAGGATCAGAAAAAATATCAGGATAATCCTTTTGCCTACCAACTTTCCTTTTAACCTTGTCAACAATAACATCCTCGCTCCTTTTCTTAGTTACAAGCCCTTTATTCTTATTATTTACAACATTGGGATTTGGGGAATCATTATTCTGAAGGTTATCCTTAACAAATACTAACCTAGGGACTCCTTGATCAGTATCCACCTTTCTATTTCTCAAGTTGTAAGAAGATTTGGGTTGAGTTATAGCAGCCACAGTTAGAGTTCTAATTTCCTCATCACTGGGTTTTCTCCATTGTTTCTCACCTGACCCTGATTCTACCATATGAGCTTTGCAATTATCATTATCAGACTCATCATGATCTGAGTGAGTAAATATTTATTGTTCATAATATGAGAGAAACCTCCTTTTATGATCAATATCAAGACAAATCTCTTCATCCTCCGAAGACAAAAAATCCCCCATTACTTCAGTAGTAAACATGTTAATAGAAGGCTTTTCATATTCTTCATAATCTCCTACATATGAATTATTGGCCTCTTCTCCCAAGGCCTAAGCCACAACACACTGAAATGGTGAATGGGGCATGTTACAAGCCACAAACCAAGGGGTATTCTCCACATTATGTGTTGTATTTTTCTTCAAAGGATTTGGTGTATCTCTTCCCTTTTGGGGTTCATTATTTTCAGGAACAGGCCTCCCATCTTTCCAATTAGTCTTGTAAGGCATATCTCGTAAGTTAGGGGCTCTGTCCTACATCTGATAAGGTGGTCTTGTGTCTTGAAAGTTCCTACCACCCTTATCAAACTTTGTTGGGAACTCTTTGGTAACACCAAATCCTTTATCCACTTTATCATCCTCTTTGGATGGCCTTGCAGGTTGTGATCTAGTTTCCTTCCACAACCTACCCTCATCTCTCTTATACATTTGACCAGATGCCTTTGGTTGCTTTCAATATTGATGGCCAATTTAAATGCATCCCTAAGGGTATGGGGGTTCTTATCTCTCAGGAGATAAGACATTTTACCATCCATAGAATTGAAATAGGTGGTCAAGTAGACTGCATCATCCAACCTTAATACTTGGAACAATTTGTACATAGCCTTTTGGAATCTTCTATTAAACTCTAACATGCTCTCATTGTAATGCTTTTTGATATTGTTGAACTCATTGAGCATGTAACTTGAATTCACATGTTCTGCATATTGCTCCTTGAAGCATCTAGCAAACTCATCCCATGACACAATACTATTCTTAGGCAAACCCCAGTACCAATCTCTAGCATCTTCAACCAATGATTGAACAAAAACCTTCATTATAACATCTCCGTGCTCAATCTCATAATCATTAACTTTATTTGTGAAAAATTTCAGGTGCTCTTCACAGGTAACCACATTATTTCCAATAAATAATGGGATTTTCTTTCTAATCTCATTAGGGACAGCATTGGGTTGACCAGGAATACCGTAAAAAAATAAAGGTCTATATCTATCCAAATGAACTAGTCTCCTTTGGATATTTGGTTGGATCAGAGGGGTTGCTACTACATTTTGACAAGGTACAGTCCCCATTGTACCACTAACTACAAGGGGAAACTGACTAGTACTCAAATTTGGTCCAAGTATACTTTGTCCAGGCTGAGGGGCTTGAGGATTTGGAAGTGAATTACTAAGCTGATTGGGTGGGATCATTCCTAATATAATAGGGATAGAGCTACTAGTAGATGTGTTTATATTAGCATGCAAGAAAGAAATCTTTCTCTTCATCTCATCTGCAACAACCTCCAATTCTAGTTTCTCTAACTGAAGAGCCAAATCCTGTTTAGCTTTTCTAGCCCTTTCCAAATCTTGGCTTGCTTGGGAAGGTATACCAAGAACAACAACTTTCTTAGGCTCACTAATATTTACACCAACCATTTTTTGCTTTTCCTTATCAGGGATGTCTTTTGTAGCATTTCTAATGTCCTTGTTCCTCAAGATTTCAGATGAGTGCAATTGTCGGAGAACATGTCCCATTCCCTCAAACTCATCATGTTTAAGCTTAGCACTTTTTGCCTAATTTCTTAAAACCTCCATATCACCAAACAAATTCGTATCTAAATCCTTAACATCTTGGTTTAGATCCTTAGCCTGGATCTCATTGTTCCTAGTTTTTCTCATAAAATCTTGCCTTTCCATGAGAAATTCATATATTTGTTGTTCCCTCACCTTCCTTCTATTAGTAATTTCTAGTAATTTTTCACACTCCTTTTTCCTTAAA
Source organism: Chamaecyparis obtusa (assembly GCA_027943335.1). Lineage (NCBI taxonomy): Eukaryota > Viridiplantae > Streptophyta > Pinopsida > Cupressales > Cupressaceae > Chamaecyparis > Chamaecyparis obtusa. Next base: position 1,440,658 of record BSBK01001538.1, read on the forward strand.
GCAATCACTTCTTCCCTCAGTTTTTCAAAATCATATGAGGCAGTTTCAGCAGCAGAAGTTACCATACAATACAATGCAAGGGATAACATACAATACAATGCAAGAATAATCATATGAGGCAGTTTTAGCAGTGGACAAAGAAGAAAAGTACCAAACCCGATTGGATAACATACAATACAACACAAGGGTTAAGCAGTTTGCCTTTCAAATCCAAGTTAATTGCCGCTTTGTTAGATTAGAGAGTGAAGACTGTTAATATGATTTAGAACAATAGAGAGAGGGGGTGAATCAATTGTTCTCAGGTCCTGATGTATAAAAAAAACTTAAATTTTTTTCTTTAAATCAGATCCAATAACCAAAACAAACTCGGTCATCACTGATTCAATAATAGAAACATATAACAATGCAGTCCACTACCCAGCTATAACTTAACTTGTAAAACATAGAGATGTTCAAACCAAAACATTCACACAAGTATTAACACCAGGATTTATAGTGGAAACCCAATGTGGGAAAAACCACTTTGTAACATGCTACTATTATTTTCACTCTTCTAAAGTGAGCTTAGTTAAAAGCCAAGCCTGTCAAAGGTTACAATACACACTGTCAGGTGTGACCCGGTTAAAGGATTTCAATCACCCTGTCAAAAGTGAGCCTTGTTATAGGACTTACATACACTCCATTAGAATGAAACCTTGCTCAAAGAATTTAACACATGATTGTTAAATCAACCTTTGTTAAAAGGATTTTGACTATTACAATGGTTAGAAAGTAGCAACAATATTTATCTGAAAAATATACAACTCACTTTGCAAAATCAGATCTAATTCCATACACTAATGTTGGTTTATTGACTTTGAAACTTTTCCATCTCCATCTCTGATCTGCTTGAAACTTTTCTTCAAGCAACCACCACAATTCTCCTTCAGCCTTTTCTGCTTATACAATCAATAAAACTTTACTGATCTTCCAACATTCTCTTTTTCATCCATGCACTTGCATATCCAAATGCTCAGGTTCCCTTTATACTTTCCTCAATTAGGTTAACTCATCTTATGCCACTCAATCTCATTCATAGATCTTAGGGTTAGGTCACATTCATTGAATCTACCCACTTCATGTTCTTCGGCTCCTTTTCTAGAATCATCTCAAATCTCATAAATATTTACAATAAAACATTTTACAATGCATTTAATGCTTTCAAATAATCAATAAATAAAGTCAACACAGTTTACATAATCCAAGAATTCACCAATGTTGGCTCCAAAACTAAATTCTCTTCAAATATAAAAATGTTGATGCTCGGTCAATATTGTGATTAACTACTCGGTCTTCATGTAGAAAGCCTGGTCATTACTAAAAATGTTTCCTCGGCTTACACTGTCTTCCTCAGCAATTAACTGTTGTTCAGTTGACACTACAATTTTTCTTGGCATACATTGACTCGGTCGACACTGACATTCCTTGGCTTAAACATGATTTCTCCATTCTTTCTTGATCAAGCCTACCATTTTAGTCTTCAGTCTTACTAAGATAAACAATACACTATGTCATCATTGTACAACATAGTCAAGTACACTTTGTAGTATCAAGATAACTCAACCTTTCCCTAGGTGCTATTGTTACCAACCTTGCCTATCCCCTTAGCAACACTCAAATAGATATAGTACTTTCCTAAGTAGCAATAGTCTTACCAATTAAGGTTTGACATAAATGACAATACAAAAATTGTTTCAATTGCAGTTTCCAACAAAGACTAGTTGGTACAATCTCCTCCTCTTTCAAAACTGTGAAAATTGTCACAACATCCTCCATCTTAGGTAACCCAATAGGTGCATTTCCATCATACCCTTTTAGAAGAATCATTTAGCATCATTATCCCAAATCACTATCCTAGATCCATATCATATCCAAGAACTCACCTTGAGTTATCCTATCCTTATTTACACAAATCAAAATCTCGAAGCTTAACCCATTCGACTAAGCATCGTCTAGGGTAGCTAGTACTTGCTTCTGTTGACCTCATCATCTCAATCCAGAGATTAGTCCACACTAGTAAGGATCCCATCATCTAAAGATCACAAGTCTATCAAAGGATGACAATCCACGCATTTTGATCCCCCATTAGGAAAGGTAACCCATCTTGATCCTCTTCCAAGTAGCGTATCACTAGGAATCCTACATTTAGATCATCACCTAGTTCATTTCAAAATCCAAATCCCCATCCTTAGCATCATTCTGATACATCTGCATTCTCCCTTATCTGAGGACATTGCATTTTCATGCCTGCTATGACATGATCAAAGAAAAGAAAAGGGATGGATTCCAACTAGGCCACTACTTCGACAGACCCAAATGATTCCACAGGAGAAATGGTGATGTATGACCCTCTGACAACAATAGTTTAGAATGTGTGGGAAGATCCCAGTGAGACACCCACTACCAATTCCATGGAGGCTTTCATGTGCCTTTTAGGACATGCACAAATGGTAAGCGCAATCGTCACACAAAATCATTTGGCCATCTTGGAAAACTATGCGCAGGAGGGCACTCCCATCCCACCTTAGTTATGCTCTTTTGACCCAACAGACCCCTTCCACATCTCCACCAATGTTGATTCATTTGTCATCCAGCAAGTCCATGATCCAACCATGCAAGTATCCCATATGGCTTCACCTATCCCACATCTCTTGCAACCTAGTATGACGATCCCCACAAGAACACCACTTTCCATCATGGGCCTGCCACCCCCTACTTCCTCATAGATAGCCAATCAAGTGCAAGCATCTACTTAAGAAATGCCACCTCCCACTACATCAACACCTCTTTCACAAGGATTTGCACAAACCACCCCACCTACATCCACCCCACAATCTCAATCCACGCAAGTGCCTCTCACATTTACCGCTGGCATGCAGACCCAACAAGTCACCTTCACAATAGGAATGCCACATATGCCATCCCATAATCCTCCACTGGTACTGTAAACTCTTGTATTAGCCCCCACATATGTGGCCAACTCTACATCGTAAACCCTATCAAGAATCGGTGCCACCTGGAGCCTTGGCCAAGCATAAATGAATGCCATGGCATACCCACACATGGCCAGCTTTACTAGAAGGCTCATCAGCAACAAACCTTCCCACAAGCAGTACAACAATTGACCCCATCATCATTTTCCATACCTCCAGCTGTATTTACCAACTATTTGTCTATGCCATCCACCGTTCAGCAAACCAAACCTCCATAATCACAACAACTCAGCGCTACCCATCCCACTAACTCCCATATGCAACCACCTATAGTGCACACCCAAGCCACTATTCCCACTCTTAGCAATGTGGGTATGCACCCATCTTATATTGGTCAAGCTCATCACCAATCCCAAACTCAACCATTGTACTAACCTCCCCTATAGCAACAATACTTCCTGACTCCGCAAGCCAACCCCCTCATCCCATAGTAGCAAGCCTTGCTGCAACATGTACCCACCTTACATTAGCAATACATCACTCAGCAAGCTAGCCAGAACCCCTTCCTAATGGCCTTTTTAGCCAGGCAATCCCCATTCCCTTGCTCACCATATCCTCCATTTTCACTCATGCCATCCAACCCATTCTCGCTAGGAGTACCTACTCCAGCACCTGCCAAGTCAGAATGGGAAGAAATGAGAAATGCCATCAAAGATCTTAAGATTGGTACTAAGACTAAGACATTCAAGTTCAAAGAGGTTTGTCCATATCCATTTGATAGATCGATCACAACAATCCCCTTCCCTAAACATTTTGAAATACCAAAGTTTGACAAGTATTAAGGGAAGGGTGATCTAGTCAACCATGTCAAAGAGTTTTACATGGCATGCCAGGAAGTGGCATTTAACAACATTTTCCTCATGCAGCTCTTTCCTAAGAGCCTAGGAGGGCCTACCCTCAAATGGTTCTACAAAATACCTTATGGGTTTGTCTCCACATTTCCAAAACTTTTGGAAAAATTTGTCACCCAATATGGACACAACATTGAGAATGAGCTCACCTTATTGGACCTGTGCAATACCAAGTAGAAGGGAGGTGAAACTCTGGTCGACTACTTGCAATGATGGAAAAATCTCACCATGAGATTGTCATACCAACCACCAGAAAAATACCTGGCCAAGATAATCATTGATAAACGCATCTGAAGCTATCCCATTCTATGAAGATGAACTACATTCAGACCTACCAAGACATTAAAGGGAAAGGCATGGATATTGAGTGATCTCTTTTGGATGATGGTAGCATCAAACACTATAAGGAAAGTTCTCAGGACATACCAAACAATAATTGTTCTTGATATTGGAATAAGAATAAGAATGTGGTCACTGATAGAGCCACAGACACCAGGAATGTCCAAGTTGTGGTTGCAGGTCCTAATCCCCCTCCTCCAGCATATCAACAAGAAACACCCATATACCAATAGCAAGTTCCCACCTACCAACAACCACCCTGTCAGCCCTCTATGAATCAAACCAATGCTATATCTGTTACTCAAGGATGAAATAAGCCCCATGTTCAGAATGACCCAAAATGCATATTTACACCCCTTGGAGAACCCTTGGATGCTATCTTCCACAAGATGGTGAGTGCCAACCTGGTTGTGTATCCACAAACCCAACCCTTTGATGATTCAACACCCAAGCTAGCCTAGTACAAGGACAATGAGTACTGTGAATATCACCATGTTAAGGGACACACTACCACTAAATGCATGAAGCTCAAGAACTATGTCTAGGATCTTATAGACAAAAAGGAGATCACAGTCAATGCTCCTACCCAAGCATCACCCAATCCCAACCTACAAATCTACCAAAATGTGTTTCCCAGACACAATGTCAGAAAAGCTCAAGTTAATGCTAACCCTCCCACTGACCAAGATAAGGGTAAACAAGGTGACCATGGTGATGGAAAAGATTATACCACTGTCTACATAAACTATGATAAATTCATTGGTTGTATCTCCCAAGTTGAGCCTACTGTGAACACGATCCATGTCAGAGGTGCTGACAATCAATGTGTTGTTACTACCCATAGAGGCCGGATATCTGTTACCGGTGCTAATACTACAACTATCCCCAATGCATAATATAATCTCTTGGAACACCTTGGGAACACACCTGCACAAATCTCCATCCTTGATCTCCTTCACACATCACCCCTCCATCAAGAAGTCCTCAATAAAGCCCTCTAAGAGGCCCGTGCCCTTGTAGACATCAATGCCATCCAATTCAAGAACATTGTGGGGCACCTATCCACACCGTCCACTCTCTCTTTTCAACCATCTAACATGCCATCTATCAAACTAGATCATAATCTCCCACTCCACATCACCATCACGATCATTGACATTGCCATCAAATGGGTCATGATAGATAATGGTTCGGCCCTAAATCTTTGTACATTAAAATTTGTTCAGTAGATTGGCCTCATAGAAGAAGACATCTCCCATGAGGTGATCACCATCAAGGCCTATGATAATCTAGAGTGTACCTCTGAAGGTACCATTTTGTTGCTGATCAAAATTGGTCCTATCATGCAGGACATAGTATGCCATGTTGTTGATCTTGACCTCCCTTACAAAATCCTCCTAGGCCATCCATGGATCTAGTCCATCCAAGAAGTCCCTTCCACCTATCATCAGTGCATCAAATTCCCTTACCAAGGCACTGAGATCACCATCCACACAGATCACTAACCTTTCACATACTATCATGTGATTGAGGCCTCATTCCCCCACTCCACTCACTATCTCAAAATTGACATTGGCACGTCTGTTGCCAGCTCTTCTTGATCCCATTATGATCCTAAAATGATCCTCACCTCCACCCTTTCCTCTGTCAAGATCAACAATAATGGTTGTGGAGAATGTAGTCACACCGATGCTTTTGCAGTAGGGGCTCTTCCCATAGATCCACACACACAAGGATGACCCTCCCACCAAACCAAGGCCCTTCAGGAGGGTCCTAAAATAAAGACAATGGGAACATCTTCTTTTGTTTCCAACAGAATCCTAAATGGTCAGGAGTTGGCCCCAAATATCAACTGATGGCTGTATAAAGATCCTTTGCCTTGAGATACTAAGGTCCTCGGATACTTTAAAGATAAAAAACCCATACTGTACAAATGGGAAACTGAACAATGGGACTATCAAGGAGGAGGTCTAGGACCCAATGAGGCTAGAATGAAAAACCCTATGGAAGCCTCTAAAAATGTAGAGATTCTAGGCCTTGGCTTTAATCCCCCTCACTTGTGCATATGAGGACCTAACACCATAACTGGGGGCACCAATTCGCCCAACATAACCCTTTTGAGAATCCAAGATGAACTCATGGAAGTTGAAGACATTCTGAAAGAGTAAGAAAAATGGTCCTATGATGATATCTTTGATGACAAAACCTTCCTAGGCAATTCTATCCTTTACCAACTTGCCATTAACCTCATTGACCTCCCCCTCATTCATCCCAACCTCATAGACTAGGACCAATCGAGCATAGTACATATCGATGAGTTCTAAAGTGAGGAAGTACTCCTAAGATTCATGGGTGCCATAGATCAGCAATCAGAATGGGGGCAGGAATCGACCGAAGTCTATCAGCTCAACCCAAAGGGATACTTTGGGGAAGAGGAAGTCTCTAGCTGGAAAAAATAAAAATAAAAAAGAAAATAAAGAATCCTCATGTGAAAACCCCTGTGGGGCACATCCTGATTCAAAAATAGTAAAAATAAAGGGCGTATCTGATAGTGAAAACCTCTTTGAGGTACTAGAGGATGGAGACTTGCCTCTTCCTCCTATCTAGGATTGCTGGTCAGAACAATCATCCATATTCATTGAGGAGACCAAGCCAATCAATCTCAGAACAAAGGAAATCCCCTCGGATCACATACATCACAGTAGCTCTAAATGAAGCAGAAGAAATGGCCCTGGAAGCCCTCCTTTGAGAATCAATAGGAAATTTTGCATGGTCATACGCCCATATGCCTAGACTCAATCCTGATCTCATTGTTCATCATTTGACAGTAAATATTGATGCCAAACTAGTTAAGAAAAAGCTAAGGAGAATGCATCCAAAAGTGGCCTTGTTAGTAAAAGTAGAACTTGAGAAGCTCCTCTAGGCTAAAATCATCAGAGCCATTGATTATTCAGATTGGATCTCTAACATGGTACCCATTGTCAAACCCTCAAGTGACATAAGAATCTGTACTGACTTTTGAGATCTTAACAAGGCATGTCTGAAAGATGATTTTCCACTACCCAACATAGACATGATCATAGACCTCACTACTAGGCATGAAATGTTGTCACTAATGGACAGCTTCTTAGGGTATAATCAGATCAGAATCATAGAAGCAGACCAGCACAAAACTACTTTCACCACACCATGTGGCACATTTTGTTATAATATGATGCTGTTCAGGCTCAAGAATGTGGGAGCTACCTATCAAAGAGAAATGACCGCAATTTTTCATGACATGATTCATAAGATCCTTGAGGACTATGTAGATGATATTCTAGAAAAATCCAGAACATGACGTGAACACCTTGATGTCCTCAAAGATGCGTTCGACCGCTTGTACAAGTATGGCTTGAAATTGAATCCAAAGACATGTGTACTTGTTGTGACATGCAAAAAACTTCTAGGGTTCATTGTGTCTAGGTGTGGCATAGAGATTGATCCCCAAAAGGTGAAAGCCATCATGGAAATGCCTCCTTCCAGAACACTCAGACATTTGAGGAGCTTAAAAGGAAAGTTGTAGTCAGTTCGACAATTCATCTCCCAACTAGCATATAAGTGTCAGCCATTCATGAACCTATTGAGAAAGGATACCTCCTTCAAGTGGGATCCCATCTGTTAGCGCAGCTTCAAAAAACTCAAAGAATATTTGGTGAATGCACCTATTCTTATTGCACCAATGTGAGGAAGGCTCCTCATTTTGTACATTTTTGCAACTACTATAGCACTGGGAGCACTCTTAGCACAACTTGATGATGATGGAAAAGAGTGGGTTGTTTATTACATCAGTCGTACACTAGTTGGCTATGAGCTAAACTATTCTCCAATAGAAAAATCCTGCTTCGTAGTGGTTTTTTCCACACAAAAAACTCTACCACTATATGCTCAGTGACACAGTAAAGCTAATCTCCAAGGTTGACCCACTCAAATACCTACTATCAAAGGCCACACTTACAGGATGAATGGTGAAATGGGTAATGCTTCTAAGTGAATTTGACATCCAATATGTCAACTGAAAAGCCATCAAGGGATAGGTTATTGCTGATTAGCTTGCAGAAGCTCCCTTAGTCAATGCATACCCTCTCGAAATGGAATTCCCAGATGAGCATCTTTGTATGGTCGAAGAACAACCCCAGTGGAAATTATATTTTGATGGCTCATATACATCACATGGTTCAAGGGTGGGCATACTATTTGTAACCCATCAAGGAGACTACATCCCAAAATCCTTCAAGTTAGGATTTATGTGCACAAACAACATTTCAGAATATGAAGCCCTCATGGCAGGTCTCAAAACTACCATCCACTAGAATATCATAGAACTACAAGTCTTCAAAGATTCCCAATTGATCATCAAGCAGGTCCTCGATGAATATCAAATGAAGGATGACAAGCTATTGCCCTACAAGGAGCTTGTAGATAAACTCAAAGAACATTTTGTCAGCATACAGTTCACACAAGTGCCAAGACTTCAAAATAAGGCAACAGATGCTATGGCCACCATCGGCAAACTATTGGAAATCCCCCATGACGCTACACAATATGAGTTTCTAGTCAAGAAGCTACACACACCCACTTATGAGAATGTTGATGCTGATATGGTATGCGTCTTGGTTGGTCCCTAGTCCCCATGGTACCACAACATTCATGCTTATCTAAAGAATGGTATCATATCTCCTCACCTCAAAAACACCCAACGCTAGAACCTTATTCACAGAGCATCCTGCTACACTCTTGTAGCCAACACCCTATATCATCACGGGTATCATAATGTCCTCTCCTGATTTCTAGACTTGAACGAGGCCATTGTGGCTTTACAAGAGGTTCATGCTGGTATTTGCAATGCTCACATGAGTGGTATCATCCTTACAAAGCAGCTTCTTAGAGTTGGGTATTATTGGCTGACCATAGAGCATGATGCCTGCGAGTTCGTAAAGAAGTGCCTATAGTGCCAACAGCATGCCAATTTGATTCATGCACCAGCATAGGACTTACAGCCCATTGCACCCCCATGGCCCTTCTCATGTTGGGGTTTTGACCTTGTTGGCATGATCCACCCTCATTCTTCTGACGGATACAAGTATATCATCATAGCCACCGAATAATTTACAAAGTGGGTCAAAGCTATTCCGCTCAACTTAACTACTGGTGTCTAGATCTCCAAATTCATCCTCTACCACATCATTTTCATTTTCAACATTCCCTCCACCATCTTCATAGATCACGGTTCTCCATTTGAAAACTAGCATGTCATAGAGATTTGTGATCAGTTTCACATCCACCAACGCTTTTCTAGCCCATACTTTCCACAAGGGAACGACCAGGCTGAGGCAACTAACAAAACCATCCTCAAAATCCTACAGAAAGTTGTCAATGATTATGGTTGTGACTGGCATTTGCAAATCAATCCTACCCTTTGGGCCTACCACACCTCATTCTGTACCCCCACAGGCACCACCCCATACTCCCTAGTATATGGTGCTAAAGCTGTTCTACTAATCGAGGTCAAAATCCCTTCACTACGCGTGTCCATGAAGAACTATATCATAGATGAAGACTACCACGTGGTGCACCTGACATAGTTAGACTTGCTAGATGAAAAGAGGCAATAGGCCTATGACCACCTGATCATGTACCAAAATTTTCTCAAGAGGATCTTCTATAAAAAGGTACACCCTCGATAGTTCCAAGTGGGAGACCTAGTCCTAAAAGAGATATAGAAAGTACAAGCAAACTGTGAAAAGAAAGGAAAGTTTGAGCCCACTTGGTTAGGTCCCTACATGGTGACAGCTTGCTTTGGTTCTGGTCCTTATCAGTTATCTACACCTAAAGGGGAGCCTCTTCATGATCCTATCAATATCATACATCTAAAGTGGTTCTATGCTTCAACCATCAAATATGATCCTAAAAAAAATCCTAAAAATCAAATATGATCCTGAAAAAATCCTAAAAATCAAATATGATCTTGAAAAAATCCTAAAACTCAAATATGATCCGGCAAAAATCCTAAAAATTATAAAATGTCTTGAAAAAATCATCATGCTGGTGAAAACCTGGTAAACATGCACCTTGATGAATCAAAAAAATCAAAAAAATGGAAAAAAGTAAAGAGAAAAATACCGTCCAATGGTGAAAACTTGGCAATTCAGGTGCCTTGGACAAGTATGTTGGTGAAAAATTGGTAAACAAGTGCCATACATAATGGACCGTATCATTATCTATCAAAACCCCATTCCCAACCCATTTGAATGTATTCACCACTTTTCATTCCATTTCACCCATCCCTTGTTCCCAAGGTGTTATCCCCATTGCGCCAGCACACGAGATTCACTATCCTACTTCCTGCAATGCTATAAAGACTTGTTGTATATAGTGTCTACATCTTGTACATATCATCTTAGCAGTCTCTTTTGATCACAAAGCACATGACCCGAATGATCTCAATATCAGCAATGTTCCATCGGCAAGTATCCTGCGTCACTACAATTTTCCAAAAGTTGTTCATTTGCCGAGCAATATTCCCAATACAGTCAGTCCCCATCAACCAGGTCCTTGTAGGATACATCCTTCCTCCATGTCTAGCCTAATCTCAACATCCATAGTCAGTCAATCTCTTTTGGCAAAGGACATCTGTTGATCTTATCGCATTGATTTCAATTTGCTTGTTTTATCTTTCCAGTTGATTTTGTGATCTTAGTTGACTACTCCCATTAAGGCTGCCATGATCATTTATATCATGGTGTGTTGTGATAGGAGGTGTTATTATGGGGCATGGTCTTTTGTGATCTTTTGTTTTCTACCTGTGAGTCAGTTAGACATGGCCCTTGCACGTTTCACTTGTGATCTTTTGGGTTACTTGGTGCACTTGGAAAATGTTGTTTGTTTGTGGGTTCCCTCACATCATTTCCACCATGTGTCCTTCAGGGTGCATGTGTGATGCTAGGGAAATCCTTGTGTGTCTATTTCACATCAGTCCTATGCAATGCTAGCAAGATGACCTCACATTCCTAGTAACTATAGTTCATCCATTCTGTTGCTATATCAAAATAAGTGCTCAAAACTACATGGTGGTGCTCCCTCGGAACATCCCGTGCTCAAGCTTCATGAAAACATCCTCCACCCTATCCAAACTTCTAAAAAAAGATACCATCACTCCTATCCAGTATCAACACATCATCCCAAAAATAGCACACCTCCTTCAAGAGCTTCTCTCTCACATTTCCCTCACACCCAATTTTTCACTCATCTCCCCCACATTCTTGACTATTGGATTGTGATTGTGCATACATCCCTCCCATCCCCCTCCCTCTCTTAGTGAGGGTGTAGTCAGGCAATGATATGTTGTGCCATTTCCATACACCTCATCTTCAATCTTCCATCTACATTCAGATTCTCTCATTCACCTTCCTAACATACATGCTTTTCATTTCCCATTCCTATCCTAGGTTGCATTGTGTCATCTCATCCTACGTTCATTCTTTCTCTCGCATTGTTAGGATTCATTCTTAGGTGCATTCATATCACTTATCATATCATTTCATATCATTTTAATGTTGCATTATTAGGATTCATTCTTAGATGCATTCATCTCATTTATCATATCATTTCATATCATTTAGATTAATTTTTGTTAGGCTTCATTCTTAGGTGCATTCATCTCATTTATCATATTATTTCATATCATTTAGATTCATTTTTGTTAGGCTTCATTTGTAGGTGCATTCATATCATTCATCATATCATTTAGGTTCATTTTAATCTTGCATTGTTAGGGTTCATTTTAGATTCATTTTAATCTTGCATTGTTAAGAGTTCATTTTAGGTCCATTTCTCATCTTTCATTAAGTTGTCTTAGATTCATTAGGTTCATTTTGTAGTCTTGCATTGTTAAGTCATTTTCTTATCTTGCATTGTTAAAACATGTTACATATCCATAAACATATGCATCGCACCACAACATACATACATCATATCTCAAAAACATTTCCTTGGCATCCTGCATCCATAAACCGTCAGCACATACATCTCATATAACCATCTCATAAAGCATATCATATAGAAATCACATCACATCCTTCATCACACATGTGTCAATCTCACAACATATCAAAATACATCACATCTTGCATCACCCATATTAGTACATCATATGTATCCATACACACATTACACATCATATCCCACCTAGCTCATCATATATATATCAAAAAAATCATCGCGAGGAATAAAGTACATGTCCCAACCCAAAAAGAATAAATGAATAAATGTCTGTTTGAGTCCACGATAATACCAATAGTAAAAATATAAATATACAATTAGGATTATGCCCTCCATCAATAAATGAATCATACAAGAACATAATCAAAACTGTAGCATATCACTTCCTATCTACCTCTCTTGAGGGAGGCTGCATATCAAAATCCCCATCTAGGGGGTCTACCTTTGGTGGTACTTGTAGGATGGGCGGCCAACTTGCTGATCCCTATATCCCTATACCCTATATACCTATAGTGTGTACCACCTAGGATATTAGAACAACCCCTATATTCATGTCCATCCCTACACCTGTGTCTCCTACTCCCACTTGAACCTAAACTTGTAAGTAGTGGCTGAATCAGATCCCTATAATGTTATGCTTGCTCAGGTGACACAACTACATAGTATAGTCCCTGGTAGAACCCAATCTGCTCACCTAGTCTCACCAGCTACCACTGAAGGTGAGACACCTCTCCTAACCACTCATGGGATCCCCATGTGTTGGTATCCCTATCCCTTAGTAGTTGGTCCCACTCTGACCACAAGCCATCCCTCTCCACCCATAGACCATCTCTCTATGCAATCAGGGCATCTCTCTCCCTCCTTAGTTGATCCCTCTCCTACTAGGTCATCAGTCCCTCCTATATAGACTATGCTAAGTGCACAATCAATCCATCTCTCTCTCTTGCCAGCCCATCCCTCTTGGCTCTTAGTGTATCCCACTCCACCTATACATCTCAAAGCATCTGCATAGTGGTATCATGGGTGGCCTGTAGTGAGGCTAGGTGCATTGTTGCATCAGCACCCCCACCCCTAGATGATCTAGATCCTACTGGTGGTGGTGGTCCTACCGATGGTGGTGGTCTTGCTAGTGGTGGTGGCCCTACTCATGGTGGTGATCATGGTGGTGGGCCCCCTACAAGTATCTGTAGCCCATCTCCTCCCCCACCATCCACATCCATCCCATCTCCATCTCCATCCCTATCTCCCCCTCTCCATCCCTGTCTCCTCCTCTCCCTCCATCTCCTCTCCCTCTAGCCACCACTCTCCCTCTAGCCACCACCCTCCCTCTCAACCCCCTCCTCCCCTGACCCCTATACATAGGTGCCGCTCCCTCCCCATTAGGTAATCTTGACCTCCCCACAGCCCTAGGTGGCTGGAACTAGGCGACATATGCTGGTGTCATCCCTGGGTCCACCACCCCTCCAACCCAATCCTAGAAAAATGGTGCCATAGCCTCATACACCACTAAAAACCCTCCTCTATCCACTGGTGGACCAAAATCTGCTACCCTCTCCCAAGTAACCTGCTGATACCATCTCTCACCATCTGGTACATTCTACCCGAACCTGAACTGACAAGATGTCCTGTCTAGTCTACACAACTCTATGATGTAGTCCCATCATCCTATGAGGTGTGTAGGCATCATAGTGTATGGGATCTCTCATCCCTCCTTAGCCCATGGTGCCTATCCAAGGTATGGACGCCATGTGATCCCATCTAGTGTCTCCCACTAGAAGTTAGTATCCTAACCTCATGATATGTCACCAACTCTCCCTAGCTATATGCTATAGGTTGATCTACCTACCTATCCACTCAAACTAGAGGCCATAACACTACTATGTGCTCCCAAGCCCACACTTGTAATAAGGAAGCAAACCCAAAACTCCTTCCCATCATCCCCGCTCCATGATAGACAATCTAGTGGAGGTCACGATACATCTCTACTAACATCAGTCTACCCCATGCTACTAGTACCCTTGCATCCATAATCTGACAGACCATTGGGATAAGAGCTAGTGTGACACTCTTTCCCCTAGTGTCCAGAGAAAGATATCCTAATACTAATCCTAGCACATAATAGTGGACTCGTCGATCTGCGGGTGCCATTCCTACATGTTGTGCTAAGGCCTATTGCCCACATGCCCAAATTGGCTGCACCCCTAGCCCCAATAGTGGTGCCACCACCTGGTATGGTGTGTATACACCTACCACCATAGGTCTCCCTTGCACTAGCAATCAAAAGATGCGATACACATCCTCCAACATCACCCTCATTTCCCCATTGGGTAGATGAAAAGTCCCTATCTCTGAGTGCCAACACTCACACAACACTATCACTAAGGACATGAATGCCCATCTGTGTGGCATCAACGCTAGATAGCCCAAGCCCAATGCATCCACCCACACCCAATCTGCGGCTATGAACTACTCACCAATCACCAAGACTACAATGTGCCTCTCTCAAATAGTTAGTCGATCCACTGACCACTGCATCCAAGCCAAGTCAGCATGTCAGTTTCTTGCTCTTGCTAACCCTAACTTTCTTTTCCCCACATTCCTGCAAAGAAAGTTTTTCCCACATTCCCGTAGGTTTTGTTCTCCCAGTGTTCCCGCAAGGAACTCAGTCCCCACATTCCTACTAGGGAACTCCTTCCCCCATTCCCACAACCACCCCCGGTCGGGGGAATGAATTCCCATGCTGCTTACCTTTTTTTCCCTTCCCCGCATGGGAATGTCATTTTTTTTAGTACCCCATTGCCTACTCGCAAGAATGCAAGCCCGCAAGAAATCCTTGCAAGATCGCAGTCCTATAACCCCATCTAGGGATTTTTGCAATCCCGTGAAACCTCCCTGTCCCACCAGATTTTGGTCCCCCATGCATGCTTTGTGGGAATGCATTCCCACCAGGACAAGAGCATTCCCGCTAGGTGTGCACCCTGCGGGAATGCACTTTTCTAAGCTACAAAAAGCAATAAATGCACCAAAAACACAATGAAAAGTTTGGTTTTTTTATCCTACCTCTCGGTTCACTGCCTAGTTTCACTGTACATGTCTCATGATATCCATCTGGTATGTCGGTCACCCTCTTTGTGCTATCTTGTCCTCACCTATCAGAGCTCTACAATCATGATTTCTATGCTCTAGGTGTGCAAATGAATTGATTTTGGCCCCTTCGACCCTTATAAAGGCCTTCCCGAACCCCCATTTTTACTCTTGGATGCCCTGTTTCCTCCTGTTTCTTCCCATCTTTGCCTTTTTTCATCCCTCATGGCCTTTTTCACCTTTCTTTCCCTCCTTCATCCACCTCCTTAGCCTACAACACCCTTCCTATCTTTCACCCCTTTTTTCCTTTCAAACCGTCGTTTGGGCCCCTTTTTCTTTCCCTGTCATCCTCTCGAGAGGGCATCATCCAGCCACATCTTGACCCATAACTAGAGCAATTCTACTATCTAGTCCAGTCTTCGTGTTGTCTCTTTATTGTTAAAAACATCTTCGAAGTAGTGTTATTTTAACACTACGTCAAAGAGGGGCAAAATGTAGACACCTAAATTTGATTACATAATTTAGTAATCATATTTAGTCTTCTCCTAGGATATCTTGTTAATTAAATATTAATTATTTAATTAATTTATGTCATCCCCTAGTTAATTAATTTAATTAATTAACTATAGCCCAATTAACTATCTAAATGACAAATCCATAGTCTAATAATTAATTAAATCCATATTCCTCTATTAATTTAAATGGATACATTTATCTAAATAAATTAATTCATAAATGCCCTTTTCCTCCCACTTGGAATTAAATAAAATATTTAATTCTAAAAATCCAAATTCTCCCCCATTAGCTAATAATCCATGCTTAGCTAATCTAATCCTCCACTAATTCATGTCATTAGTGACAGTGTTGTGCGAGCGTTGGCACTCATATCTTCCTAATGCTCTACTTACCCTCTAATCCAAGCCCAAACCACCCCTTAAGCATGTGCACAATCATAATCCAAGATTAAGAAATGCTAATCCAACTCAAAGTCAACCCTTATGACAACACCTCCACATCCTCCAATGAGAAATCAAAAGCCTCTTATACCTCTTACACATTTGTCCCCTCTCACACCTTCCAAAGTTGACACATCCCTCAAGCATTTGACCTCTCCTCTCATCCTCCCTCATTGTGACACTTGTCACAATTCTATGCATTTGAGAAAGCACAAGCCATGTGCTCTCCTTTGGATGCATCTCCATCATTTCTCATTCCCCTTTTTCCTCTTAATCTTGACCATCCATTTCACCCTCCTTTCTATAAAAGAGAAGCTCTCCTCCTTCATTTTCATCCACCATTGAAGAAAAGTTATTATGCCCATTTCTCCATTGAAGCTTGAGCATAGCATTTGAGCACACATTCCATCCTTGGACAAATCTTCCACACTTGGAGGCTTTGAAGTTTTGAGGTTTGCATTTCCTTTTGAGTTTTGTCTTCATTTTGTGGGTCTTAACACAAGTTTTATCTAGTTTGTTTTGTTGAATGCTTAGCTTACTTTCCATTCCTTAAAAATTACATTTTTAGGTATTGCACTAGTATACTCATTTTTCCCTAGTTGACCTATAGATTCTTCAAGGGAGTCATCTGAACATGAAGACTGCAATGGAGACCCTTCATATATATCAAAGATGGGATGAGGTGTTTTGTCAAAATGTCGTTGTCTTCTATTGTTTTTCCAATTAAAAAACTTAGGATCTTTATTCGACCACCTTCCAATCTATTGAAAACCATGCCATAGTTCCCATTGGCCCATACATATTTGTGGTTGAGTCTTCCATTCTAAAACCTTTCATTCAAATTGTCTTCCCGCTCATACCTATGATCCAAATTGTGCTCCATCCTCTTTTTCCTCTTTGTATTGAGTATATGTTCATTTTCTTGATTACTTCATCATGGTGTTGTGTTTCATTTGAATTTTTGTATGAATGGATTGTTGGAGATTTTCCAGCAAGCCAACGTTGACTGTATGTTTTTCATGGATGAAAATATATGGTAAGAAACATGAGTGGAAGCTTGATGGAGAGATCCTTGAGAATATGGTTCCTAGATATGTTATCAACATGATATCATAGACACAGAGGTTGATTCTGAGTGAAGATAGTAATATAGTTGTTTGTATTAGTAGTGTTCCTAACAAATCCCAAAAAGAGTTCTGTATGTGATTTGCAGTATGATTGTGATGGAGCCTTACACATTTATATTTATGTTGTAGACATGGTAGTGTAGCTATGTTCATGGACATAGAGTTAGTTGAGTAGTACAAGTTGAGTTATGATGTTCCTAGTTGACAATTATAGTTTCCTAAGTTTATCTGATGGAGCCAACATTGTTTATATTATTGTAGTAGTTGCACCTATCAATTTGATATGCATATTTAGATTCATTTTTGGAGAAGAATTAGAATTTTGTATCAAGAGTGCATAACGTATTTCAGTATGAGAAGAAAGTATTAGTTAATTTAGTAGAGCCAACAGTGTGAAGCATCGACGTGTCTACTCATATGGAGTTGCGCAGTCCTAATTTATGTTGCGTGCTTAGTATAGCCATTGGAGATGTTGGAGAGTTATATTTTTTATATGATTTCAAGAAAGTTCTAACAAGATGACTTGATTATATCATTTGGAGAAAGATACTTATATCTGGTTAGTTGTGATCACTAAGTATGGCAGACAATTGAAAGATAAGAGAAGAGCATAGGGTGTGAAGTATTGAGCCATTAGTAGAAGGTCTATGTGACTAAGAAGGAAGTGTATGCTATTCATTGGAACTAATCTAGATAGAAGGTCTAACTCATAGTTCACCAAGATCCAGATAGTGTGTATCTATTAAACAAAAGGTTGCAGCCTTCACCCCATTTGAACAGTGTGCTCCCAGATAGTGTGTCCTCACCCCTAACAGGGTTAATTATAAAACACTCCTAACAGGGTCTGACCTTTAACCAAGTTACTGTACTTAATGCATTGTAAAGATCAACTCCTAACAGGGTTGTAAGATCTTCTAATAGGGATCATTATAATCTAGTTTAGTTTATAGTGGGTGCTAATTCCCACCTGGGTTTTTACTGATGCAGGAGCATCTCGGGTCCTTGCCAATCTTGTGTCACCAAAAATATATTTGAGTTTATCTATATTGCTCAGTTCCTACTTTGACTAAGTTGGTTCAGTGTTGCTCAGTTTCCTTTGTTCACCAGTGTTGGTTGGTCATCTCTCTTGCACTCGGTGAATTTACCTAGCGCTTAGTGATGCTTTTCTGGCGCTCAGTTTCCTTCCTTACAGAGTTGTTTATTTTGGATTTCTTTTGAGACTGACTTGTGGATTTAATTTAGGTCATGGATTTAATGTTGGTATCCATCCTTGGGAAGCATGTGGACCTAGATCTGGTCACCCCTTTTGTTGATTATGGATCTGAAGGCTGACTTGGCTCATTAGCCTCTTGTATAAATGTAGTTGTTTGGTAGGAGTCTTAGGAGTGTTAGGATATAGAAGATAGAAGATAGAAAATTAGAGATTGTTGGCAGATCCTCACATGTTTGAGGACTTATGTATTTGATTGTAATATCTAGCCTAAATCAGGAAGGCCTTACAGCCTGACATATATGAATCTATTTGAAGATAATATAACATAGCATCTGCATTCTCTCTCTCACTGTTCTATGTTGTTGCTTCCGCATGTTGTTGAGAAAGGTGGATCTGGTTAGGGTTTCCATTGGACCCTCTCACTATCCCCACTTTGTGTCAAGTGGTATTAGAGTGAGGTTAGATTTGGATCCAAGTCTGTGAATCTATATTTGAAGGTTCCTTCTTGTGAATCCCTAGTTGAATTGTTGTGGGGTAGCAGATGGCAATATGACCTACAATTGCAGAGGGTTTTCAATATGGTTCATGGGAGGTGAGATGCAGATCTAGAATTGGTAAACATGTTGAAGCTATTGAAATAGCCTAGAGAAGAGGAAGACATCTTGAAGATGTTAGTGATGATGAAATTGAGGTAGAACAAGGTGATGTAGAACCTGCACCTATGATGGATTAGGGTGAGGAAAGATTCTTGAAGGCTTTGACAAGTTTGAAGTCTACACCACACTTTAATCCTCTCGAGTATGGTGGAAAATTGGATTCTAATGAATTGGTGGATTGGATCACTGAGATGGAAAAGTACTTTGAGTATGAAAATGTACCTAAGGAAAAGAAGGTGAAATTGCAAGGACAAAGTTGAAAAGTCATGCATCCTTATGGTGGGAACATTTGCAGCTGGACAGAAAGAGGAAAGACAAAGACAAAATCAAGGTATGGAGCAAAATGGTGAATAAATTGAAAGGAAAGTTCTTACCTTGTGATTATCAGACTAACCTAGTTAGTTGAATGCAAATTTTAAGGTAGAAAGATAGCTTGGTAAAGGAATATACTGAGGAATTCTATAGATTAGATATCAGATCTGGACATGATGAAGATGATGTGGAAAGAATTGCTAGATACTTGAATGGTTTGAGAGTTTCCATCCAAGAAGAAATTAGTTTGGTCAAATTGGAGAACATTGAAGAGGCTTATCAATTTTCATTGAAAGCTTAGGAGAAATTGAATAAGAGACATGAGAAAAGACAAAGAGGTAGAGGTGGTATATACCCTAGAGGAAGAGGTAGATCTCATGGTGAAAACAATAGATCTGAACCTGAAAAGACAACTCTGGATAAAGGCAAGACTGAATGGAAAGGTGAAAGTTTATTTAGAGGAAGAGGAAGTAACTACCGAGGTGGTTATAATAGAGGTGGTTTCCGAGGAACTTGTTACAATTTTGGAGGACATATATCATTTGAGTGTACACATGCAAGTAAGAAGGTTGGTAGTAGTATGACGTAAGGCAGGGAGCAAGAGGGGCCAAAAAATGGTGCACCCTAATGATCCAAGCCTGCCCAACACATGCAGAAGCAACAAACAACAACAGTGAGAGAGAGAATGCAAAATCTTTCATATATTATCATCAAGTAGAATCATACATGTCGGGCTATAAGGCCTTCTCAGTTATGGCCTGATATTACAATGAATCTCATAAGTCCTCAAACATGTGAGGATATTTAACAAATCTCCAATCTAATGCCTACTATCTTCTATCCAAAAAAATAACCCTAATCTACAACCAAACATCTAAATTTATAGAAGATGCTATCAAACTAAGTTGGCCTTCAGATCCATAATCAACAAAAGGAATGGTCAGATCTAGGACCACATGCTTCCCAATGACCGATACCAACATTAAATCTATGATCCAATATAAATTCACAAGTCGGCCACAACAGGAACTAAAACTAAACCCGTCGGTAAGAAAGATAACAGAGCAGCAGATAGGCAATGCCGAGCGCCAATGAAATAACTGACTACCGATGAGATAACTGACCACACTTGGTAACCAAAGGAAACCGACCAACTACCGACCAAATCAGTCAAAGAAGGAACCGAGCAACAAAGACAAACTCCAAAATGTTTTTGGTGACACAGGATTGCCAAGGACCCGAGATGCTCCTGCATCAGAGACCTAGGGTTATTTTGAAATGATTCTCTAAATCAATTGGTAGGTCTAGTCTAAGCTACATCCAAATTAGACTATGAAATCCATGAATTGTCTTCCATCGGTCTACTCTTCCACTTAACTAGATATTCCATATATTGTTTTCCTCTTGTACTTTTGCCAACTCTTTCCTTGAAAATCTGTTCAACTTCATCATTCTACTTCTTAGGATATTCTATCGGTACTGTCACTTCTTCATTAGGTTCATGATACTCATACAAATCAGCAATGTTGAAAATAGATGATATGTCCATGTCATCAGGTAACTCAATTTCATATGCATTTCCACTGTTGAATTTCTTCAGAATTTTGCAAGGTCCAAACTTCTTCATCTTCAGCTTCCCATATGTTCCAATAGGAAATCGACCTTTCTTCAAATGAACCATTAATTCATCACCAACATCAAAAGTTTTATGTCTCCTTGATCTATCAGCTTTGTCTTTGCATTTTTTATCACTGTCTTCTAGCTTTTGCTTCACATCTTCATGCAATGTCTTCATGTACTCAGCAAACTTTACTCCTTCAACACTTTTCTTATTCTCATCAGCAATGTCTCTCAAATTAGATATTCCTTTCGGTTGTGTGCCATTCACAATCTCAAATGGTGCATTTCCAGTACTCCTATTCATTGAATTATTGTATGCAAACTCTGCTTGTGCCAACATAGAATCCAATTACTTAGTGTGTCTCCAACTAAACATCTCAAAAGATTTCCCAAACTTGTGATCACAACTTCAGTCTATCCATCATTTTGTGGGTGAAATGCAGAACTATATTTCAACTCAGTGCCAAATTTCTTCCAAAGTGTTTTCCAAAAGTATCCAACAAATTTATTGTCTCGGTCAGAGATAATACTCCTCGGTAATCCATGCAAACTGACAATTTCCTTAAAGAAAAGATCTGCTACATGCACTGCATCTGATGTCTTTCTACATGGTATAAAATGTGCCATCTTAGAAAATCTATCCACAACAACAAATATTGAATCATTACCTCTTACTATCTTCGGTAAGCCAAGAACAAAATCCATACTGATGTCAATCCAAGGTTTCTTAGGAACAACAATTGGTGTATACAATCCAGTATTCTGACTTACTCCTTTTGCAACTTGACAAATTCCACAAATTTTCACAAATTTCTGAACATCTTTATACAATTGGGGCCAATAGTACTTCTCCTTAAGCAAATTCCATGTTTTATCAATGCCAAAATGTCTAGCCAAACCACTACTATGTCTCTCCTTTTTTAAATTAGTTCTCATTACTCCTCTCGGTATACACAATTGAATACCTTTAAACAATGTACCTTCCTAAATAAAATATTCATCCCATTTAGTATCTTGTTGATCTTGAATAGGTGCTCTACACTTTCTCCATGGCTAAGAGAAATCAATGTCAAACTCATAAGAATCTCTCATCTCATCAAAACCAAGAACTTCAATTTTCATCTCAGTCATCAAAGATCTTCATCTACTCAATGCATCAGCAACTTGATTAGTGATTCCACTCTTATGTTTTATCACAAATGTGTAACTTTGCAAATACTCAACCCATTTCATATGTCTCTGATTCAACTTATTCTGACTACCAAAATATTGTAAACCCTTATGATCAGTATACAACACAAATTCACTTGGTATCAAATAATGTCTCCATTTCTTTAGTGCTTGAACAATAGCATAGAATTCTTGATCATACACATAATATTTACTTCTAGCATCATTCAACTTTTCACTAAAGAAAGTGACAGGTTTACCTTCTTGACTCAACATAGCTCCAATTGCACTTCCACTTGCATCACATTCTACTTGAAATACCTTACTGAAATCAAGTAATGCCAAAATAGGTAATTCAACAACCTTCTACTTCAGAGTCTCAAAACTTTTATCAGCTCCATGTGTCCACTTGAATTCTCTTTTCTCTCCTCTCATAGTCTCAGTCATAGCATTAAAAATTGAATTGAAATTCTTTATGAACTTTTGGTAAAAACTTGCCAAACCATAAAATGATCTTACCTCACTAGCATTCATAGGTGTAGGCCAATTCAAAATAGCTTCAAATTTTTTAGGATTCATCTTCAAACCATCAGCTGAAATAACAAATCCCAAATACACAATCTCTTCTTTCATGAATGAACATTTTTTTAGATTTATCAGCAACTTTTCCTCTTTCAATCTCTGCAAAACTTGTCTAACATGTAACAAATGTTCTTCTCTGGTCTTACTGAATATTAGAATATCATCAAGATATACAATGAAAAACTTACCCAAGAATTTCTTCAAAACTTCATTCATGATTCTCATAAAAGTACTCGGTGCATTAGTTAAACCAAAAGACATAACCAACCATTCATACAAACCTTCTTTTGTCTTGAAAGTAGTCTTCCATTCATCACCTTCTCTGATTTTGATCTGATGATACCCACTTTTCAAATCAATCTTTGTGAAATATTTTGCTCCAGTCAAACTATCCATTATATCATCCATTCTCGGTATAGGAAACCTATACTTCATTGTTATCTTATTAATTTCTCTAGAATCGGTACACATTCTCCATTCTCCAATCTTCTTAGGTGCCAATATAGAAGGTACCTTTCCCCAGTAACTCTTTAATCTTTTGGTTCAATTCCTGATTCTCAGTAGGTGTCAACCAATGAGGTGCCTTATTTGGAAAACTAGCTCCAAGGATTAGATCCATACAATGATCAATGCTTCTTTTCACTGGAAAACCATTAGGTACATTATTAGAAATGATATCACTATACTCGGTGAGTAACTTATCAATCTCCTCAAGGACATTATCCTCTATTTTCTTACTCAGTTTTTTAGGGATCACAACAAAACATACATCATTCTTTTTCAAAGAGTTAACAAACTTTCTTCCCTCCATCAAACAAACTTTCATAGATGTGCAAACATTAATAATAGGTTCTTCCATCAATGGTAACAAGATTTGTTTTTTTCCATCAGCCACAATAGTATACTTATGCAATCTCCCATCATATATAGCATGTTTATCATATTGCCAAGGTCTACCCAACAAAATATGAAAACAATCCATATGCATGATATCACATAACACCTTATCTTAGTATTTTCCAATCTTCAAATTCACATAACATTGTTCACTTACTAGGAGTGTATGCTCATCTTTGATCCATAAAATCTGATAGGGCTTCGGGTGTACCAACCTTTCCAACTGCAATTTTGTGACCATCTCTTCAGATGCCAGATTCTCTGAGCTACCACTATCAATGATTACCTTCCAAACTTTAATAGAAACTCTACATCTGGTCTTGAACAAACTTTTCCTTACCGGATCTTCCTTCTTTCTTTCATTCCACAGTGCTCTCCTTACCATTAAGTTATTTTCTTTCTCAGGTTCATTCAGTGACTCTTCTTGCACCAAAGCATTTCTACTGCTACTAGCCTTCTTACTAGCCTGTGTACATTCAAAAGATCTATGTCCTTCTTCTCCATAATTATAACAAGTTCCTCATAAACTTCCTCTGCCATAACCACCTCGGTAGTTACTACCTCTACCTCTAGATGAACATTCACCTTTCCACTCGGTCTTGCCTTTATCCAGATTTGCCTTTTCTGGTTCAGATCTACCATTTTCACCATTAGATCTACCTCTTCCTCTAGGGAATCTACCACCTCGACCTCATTGCCTTTGCTCATGTCTTTTGTTCAATTTCTCCTCAGCCTTCAAAGCAAATTGATAAGCCTCTTCAATGTTCTCCAACTTGACCATACTAATTTCCTCTTGGATGGAAACTCTCAAACCATTCAGGTATCTGCCAATTCTTTCTACATCATCTTCATCATGTCCAGATCTGATATCCAATCTATAGAATTCCTCAGTATACTCCTTTAATGAGCTATCTTTCTATCTTAGGCTTTGCATTCGTCGAACTAGGTTAATCTGATAATCACAAGGTAAGAACTTTCCTTTCAATTTGTTCACCATTTTATTCCATACCTTGATTTTGTCTTTTCCTTTCCTCTTCCAATCCAATTGTAGATGTTCCCACCATAAGGATGCATGAGTTTTCAACTTTGTGCTTGCAATCTTCACCTTCTTGTCTTTGAGAATGTTTTCATACTCAAAGTAATTTTCCATCTCGGTGATCCAATCCACCAATTCATTAGAATCTATCTTTCCACCATACTCAGGAGGATTGAAATGTGGTGTTGACTTCAGACTTGTCAAAGCCTTCAATAATCTTTCGTCACCTTGATCCATAACAGGTGCAGAATCTGCATTCACCTGTTCTTCCTCAACTTCATCATCACTGACATCTTCAAGATGTCTGCCTCTTCTTTGGGCTATTTCCATTGCTTCTAACCTAGCAACAATCTACCTTAGCATATCTTCCAATTCTGGATCTGTATCTCACCTCCCATGAACCATCTTGAAAACCCTCTACAATTGTAGGTTAGATAGCAATTTTCTACCCCACAACAATTTAACTAGGGCTTCAAGAGGAACCTACAAACCTAGATCCGCAAAACTAGATAAAGATCTCACCCCACTCTGATACCACCTGATACAAGGCAAGGAGCAAGAGGGGCCAAAAAATAGTGCACCCTAATGATCCAAGCCTGCCCAACACATGCAGAAGCCACAAACAACAACCGTGAGAGAGAGAATGCAGAATCTTTCATATATTATTATGAAGTAGAATCATACATGTTGGGCTTCAAGGCCTTCTCAGTTACGACTTGATATTACAATGAATCTCAAAATTCCTCAAACATGCAAGGATCTATAACAAATCTCCAATCTAATTCCTACTATCTTCTATCCAAAAAACTCACCCTAATCTACAACCAAACATCTACATTTATACAAGAAGCTACCAAACTGAGTGCACCTTCAAATCCATAATCAACGAAAGGAACGGTCAGATCTAAGACCACATGCTTCCCAATGATGGATACCAACATTAAATCTATGATCCAATATAAATGCACAAGTCAACCACAATAAGAACTAAAACTAAACCCATCAGTAAGCAAGATAACTGAGTAGTAGACAGGAAATGTTGAGTGCCAGTGAAATAACCGATCACCTAGGAGATAACCAACCACACTCAGTAACCAAAGGAAACTGACCAACTACCGACCAACTCAGTCAAAGAAAGAACTGAGAAACACAGACAAACTCCAAAATGTTTTTGGTGACATAGGATTGCCAAGGACCCAAGATGCTGCTACATCACAGTAGAAATGCTTTGGTGAAAGAAGAGTCACCAAATGAACCTGAGAAGGAAAATAACTTGATGGTAAGAAGAGCACTTTGGAATGAAGGTAAAAAGGTAGATCTGGTAAGGAAAAGTTTGTTCAAGACTAGATGTAGAGTTTCTAACAAATTTTGGAAGGTAATCATTGACAGTGGTAGCTTGGAGAATCTGGCATCTGAGGAGATGGTCACAAAGTTGTAGTTTAAAAGGTTGGAACATATTAAGCCCTATCAAATTTCATGGATTAAAGATGAGCATACACTCTTGGTAAGTGAACAATGTTATGTGAATTTGAAAATTGGAAAGTACAATGATCAGGTGTTATGTGATATCATGCCTATGGATTGTTGTCATATTTTGTTGGGTAGATCTTGGAAATATGATAGACATGCTATATATGATGGGAGATTACATAACTATTTGGGCTGATGGGAGAAGACAAATCTTGTTACCTTTGATGGAAGAACCTATTAGTAATGTTTTCACATCTGTGAAAGTATGCTTGATGGAAGGAAGAAAGTTTGTTAAGGATTTAAAGAAAAATAATGTATGTTTTGTTGTGATTCCTAACAAACTGAGTAAGAAAACAAAGGATAATGTCCTTGAGGAGATTGATAAGTTACTCATCGAGTATAGTGAAATTATTTCTGATAATGTACATGATGGTTTTTCACTGAAGAGAAGCATTGATCATTGCATGGATCTTATCCCTGGAGCTAGTTTACCAAATAAGGCACCTCATCGGTTGACACCTACTGAGCATCAGGAATTGAACCGACAGATTCAAGAATTGTTGCAGAAAGGTTTGATCAGAGAAAGTTTGAGTCCTTGTGTAGTACTTGCGGTATTGGCACCTAAGAAGAATGGAGAATGGTGAATGTGTATTGATTCCAAAGTAATCATCAAGATAACTATGAAGTATAGATTTCCTATACCAAGAATGGATGATATAATGGATAGTTTGACTGGAGCAATGTATTTTACTAAAATTGATTTGAAAAGTGGTTATCATCAGATCAAAATCAGAGAAGGTGATGAATGGAAGACTGCTTTCAAGACAAAGAAAGGTGTAGATATCTAAATTTGATTACATTATTTAGTAATCTTATTTAGTTTTATCCTAGGACATCTTGTTAATTAAATATTATTATTTTATTAATTTATGTCATCCCCTAGTTAATTAAATTAATTAATTAACTATAGTCCAATTAATTATGCAAATGACAAATCTATAGTATGATAATTAATTAAATCCCTATTCTTCTATTAATTTAAATGGATACACTTATCTAAATAAATTAATTCACAAAACCCCTTTTTCCTCCCACTTGAAATTAAATAAAATATTTAATTTTAAGAAATCCTAATTCTCCTTTATTAACTAATAATCCATGCTTAGCTAATCTAACCCTTCACTCATTCTCTCTCCTCCCATCACATCTCCCTAATCCTCCACTTACCCTCTAATCCAAGCCTAATCACCCCTTCAACATTTGCACAATCATAATCCAAGATTAAGAAATGCCAATCCATCACAAGTCAACCCTCATGTCACCATCACCACATCCTCCAATGCCAAATCATAAAGCCTCTTACACATCTCTTACACACTTTTCCCCTCTCACACCTTCCAAAGTGGACACATCCATCAAGAATTTGGCCTCTCCTCTCATCCTCCTCCATTGTGACACTTGTCACAATGCTATGCATTTGAGAAAGCACAATCCATGTGCTCTCCCTTGGATGCATCTCCACCCTTCCTCAAGTTTGCAACTTGACCATCCATTCATCCTCCATTTTCCTTTATATTGAGCCTCTTCCTCCTTCATTTTCATCCACCATTGAAGCAAAGTTATTATGCCCATTTCTCTCTTGAACCTTGAAGCATAATTTATGAGCACACATCCAATCTTTGGACAAATCCTCTACATCTTGGAGGTTTTTCTTGAAGGTCTTGCATTGCCTTTTGAGTATTTTGCATTCATTTTGTAGGTCTAATCTTAAAGGTTTTACTTGTTTTGTTTTGTTGAATGCTAGCTTAGCTTGGTATTTTTAGACATTAAATTTTAGGTATTACATTTTGGCACGCCCAGTGGGACCCACTTCAAGGGTCATTTCTCTTCATCTTTCTTATTTTTCTTTGCAAAACTAACCCAAATACTAAGGTTTTTTTTGTTGTTTGAGTGTGTTGCAAGGGTTTTTTGGTATTTTGTAGGTTCAAGGCCGAAGAAGACACATTTGCATAGATATTCCTGCCTTCAGATTTTACACAACATCAACATTCAAAAAATCCGTAGTTTAGCGGGAACGCTTGTACAAATGCGGGAAAACTGATTTTGCTTCGGGAACGCTTCTACAGATTGCAAGAATGCATTCCCACAATGAAACTTCTACTTTTCCTACCCGTTTTTGCTCTTTGTCCTGACTTTACCAGTGACTGACTATACCCTTTTGGCGGGATTGCCTTCCTGCAATGCGAGAATGTGCGTTGACTAGGCGGGATTTCCTGTGTACTTTTTGTAAGTCGTACGACATTTACTATTGTTTTTATTTTTCTACCTTCATTCCCGCAATGTGAGATCACTGTTTGACTATTGCGGGAATGCTGTTTGACCTAGCGGGATTGACTATTAACCCTTTGTAAGCTGTATGACCCTATCATTTTTCTAAGGTTTCTGCCTTCATTCCCGCAATGCGGGATTGACAGTTGACTTGCAGGAATGTTGTTTGACTATGGGAATGCATCTACAGGTATCAAACTCTGTCTAGATTTATTATTCTATCATTTTGATTTTTTATTTAACAATCTGGGGGAACGCTGGTATAGATTTTGTGGGAATGTGTTTTCTCTATTGCAAGTTTGCAAGTCTTTACAGGAACGCTGGTTAAATTTTTTAAAATAGAATTTACTCATTCTTTTTTAGTGCATTAAAAAGAATAGTGTATGTCTACACAGAACTCACACATTTCTCTTGGTGTTTAAAATACATCAAAATCCAATCTTGAATGCCTAAGGAAAATAATATAAAAAAAAATCTGCTTTTTTTCAGATGTTTTAGTAAATTGCATTTTTAGAGGTCTTCGGAGCATTTTTGGACTATAATTGCTGCCAATAATCTTATATTGATGGAATTTGCCTCTAGATAATTGGATTATCTTTCCAACGATGTAAACGGTGCATCATTTCAAGTTGTGAGCAAAAAGTTATGCCTTCTGCAAGGGGGCATAAATTTCAAAGTAACTTTTTTTCATCATTTAGTTGTTTGTTCTAATCAAATTGGGCTCTAAACAATCAAATCTTGAGTGCATAATAAGAATGAACAAATAAATCAAACAACTTCATTTTGGATTCTAAAAATAAGAAAACTCAATCTTGAATTTCTAAGGGATAAAGAATCAATGCAATGAACACTTCATTTGGTGATTAAAATTGATCAAACAAAGTCTTGAATGCTAAAGGGTGTAACATTTTCTTCTTATTTTTGTAAAGCAATTTCTATTTTCTGAGCATTGTCATTTACTTTTCAAAAAGAACCTTGCATGCTAAACATGAGTGTTTGATGTTCTAGAATAGAAAATACTTAGTCTAAACTAGGTTCAATTTGGAATGAATACTTCTTGGTGTGTTTGAAGGAGTGTTTTTCAACACTTCCTTGGAGCTTTTTAAATTCTTTGCAAAACCTTGTTAAAGTAAGTGACATTGAAGAAATCCACTTGTATCTGTATCCTCTCCCCTTGCCTTCACAGATCTTGGGTGAAGAGAAAGATCAAGTCCAATTGACAACACTTCTAGCGAGGCCTGTCTAGAGAGAATCACTTCCTCTTTAGAGAACGGCCTCAAACCGGTAATTCCCTGGCTGGTATATAAATAAGGTGCTGAGAAAACTCTCACCTTATCCCCATAAGCTTAGGTGAGGCATGTTGATGGTAGCCTGAGGTAGGTGAATATCCCTATGATTTTGACATGGTCAACTAGGCTCTTAAGTGAGTCACGCGCATACAAACTGATTGGGGGGATGCCACAGATCTTACTAGAAGCCATTAATCAGAAGCCCACTTGATCTACTCCTAAAAGTATCAAAATATTTGTGCAAGAACCAACTCAAGTGGTTTCCTGGGTCACCTGAAGATTACTCACCATCTGTATTCCTCTTTTGGGATACCAAGTTGTGGGTAAAGGTTGTGATACTAGCATGTCTTGTAGGTAGAAATTGCTTGTGCATGTTCTCGAAGTTACAAAACTAGTGAAAACATCTATTCAACATACACAATAAAAAATTTCTACAAACAAATCATTTGCCATGTCAGTCTAATCCTCCAGTCTAGAAGTCACCCAAGCCTCCAAAATCCTATCATCCTTGTCTCCTAATCATGGTCTTCACATCATCCCGCATCCTTTCGATCCAGTATTGTCCTCCTTTCCTCCCTATATCCTAGGCTAGAAAAGTCATCCTGGTCATCCCTCATCCCCTTTCCATCCTCTTTAGAGTCAGTCTTTCCTCCTATCCCGAGCTTGATCCAAATCTCAATTTGAGCTTATTGACCATCCTAATCTAAGCTTTAGCTTTCCTTCCATCCTCATCCTTCATCCCCATCCAACTCATTTGCAAATCTTCATGTCCCAATTTCTTTATGATGAGTTCAGTCATCCCACCTTTTCTCCCACTTTATCCTATTCCAATCATGATGATAGTCTTGTTGATCATGATGAATACCTTGAAAACCTTAGCAAGCTTGCTCCAAAAATCCCCCAGAATCCAATCATCCCTCCAAACTACCCCACCAGTTCTCCATACATACACTAGTACTCCTTATCATACCTTTGACAAGGGAGATCCAGTATCCACACCTTCTTCCTATATTGTACCCACCTATCCCCCACATCCTAATCCAAATCCTCCATCTCCTTATCCTCCAACCCATTTTAAAAATCAAGTTCCTAGTCTTCCAATCCAACACCATAATCCCCATACTATTGCTAATCCACCATCTAATCTATCCTACCTTTCTCCTCCATCTCCTCCATCCTATCTCAATCTACCATCTTCCATTACTACCTACATTACCACAAATCCTCTTCTACAAGAAATATGCATCCCTCCACCCACTTCATATACCATGCCTCAATCCATCACCCCTACCTCACCAATTAGTCAATCTAGTTCACAAGCTTCCTCAATGCCCACTTATGTGAACTATCTAGTCATTCCATCCTCCACCTCCTTTTCTGCATGATCATCCCCTCAACCAAGCTCACAATCCACTACCCCACCCACATATGTGGACTATCCTAGTTGTCCATCTTCTACACACTCCAATCCTTCACCTCAACCTCCATTGTGAAAGTCTCCAAGGAGTTTCACAAGGAAGCTAGCAAAAAACCCATCTCCTAAAGTTGAAGAGTCATGTCATCTCAATCCTTCATGTGAATCCATCATTGATGAGGCCCATCCACCTCTCCCATCAGCTATCCTTCTTCCATATACCACACTTATTGATCCTCTTCCATCTCCTAACATCATTGAGTCATTCCCATGCATTGATCCCACCCAGTCCCCATCCACTTCTCCTCCTCCCAGCATTATCCAAGCCATGTC
This sequence comes from Chamaecyparis obtusa, assembly GCA_027943335.1. Classification (NCBI taxonomy): domain Eukaryota; kingdom Viridiplantae; phylum Streptophyta; class Pinopsida; order Cupressales; family Cupressaceae; genus Chamaecyparis; species Chamaecyparis obtusa. The sequence goes on from BSBK01001538.1 coordinate 1,472,407, forward strand.
CAATGAGCCTCATGATTTCACCCCTCTTCCTGCCATCATGATTGTAGAATCTCCCACCCTTTTATGCATACCATCTGAAGAGTTCTCCCTTCTTCCTACCATCACAATTGGAGAATCTCCCATCCTTTCATCCACCCGATCTGAAGAGTCCATCCATACATCCCCCATCACTCTACCCACACCCATCCAATCCAGTGAAGATCTTGTCCAAAAGCATGTTGAATCATCCATTGAACTAAGTCAAGATCCAATCACTTCACTCCCTCTATTTCCTAGTCTATTACTTCCATCACCCCCAATCTAAGATCCCATCATTCCAATTCTTCCAATCCAAGAGCTTATAATCCAATTTCCTCTAACTCAAGATCCTACCATCCCACTTCCTCCATTACATGATCCATTTCTCCCATCCACTCCTCCATCTCAAGATCCATTACCATCCCCCAATCCCAGTCAAGATCATATCATCCCATCCCTTCCACTTCATGATCCTCTAACATCTATCCCACCACCATCACTCTATCCCCTTGGTCCACTCATGTTTGTCAATGGCGGCCCACTTGAAGGAGAAGAAATAAGTTTCATATCTTCCACCACAACACCTAATACTAGAATTTTATCTTATTCCCCAAGTCATAAGTATCCTTGCTTGGATAAAATGCTCAAGAAATGGAATTATCAAGGTAAAGGCCTAGGTGCTCATGAACAAGGAAATCTAGAGCCCATATAGGACAAGAAACATCCAAAATCATGTGGTATTGGTCATACATCTTGAATAGTGGTAAAATGGATTCACCCCTATTCAGATGTAAAAAGAGGGGAAATATGAGATTTATTCTCAAACCCAAATTCCCAAAAAAGAGATCCAATTTGATCAACCAAGAGGTTAATACACAATCGAATCAATTTATGAGGAATATGGAAGAGAGAGAGAGAGAGTAAATCCAATATTTCCCTATGAATGAAATTATGCTTGGAATATGGAATAATTGAAATACAAATACTAACCTCAAATTAGGGCAGATCTGGAAAATGTCAAATTCTGATGTCTGTGTATACTTTCGAGCAATTCTACAACTTGTTCTAGACTGAAAATGCCGAGACAAAGAAAACCCATAAATCTTTCTCCAAGATGAGCTCAGGTCGAGTTTGACCCTCATACAAGGTCAAATACTACATTCTTTATTTGAAGTCCAATTCAAATTCTGCTCATAGATCTCGGAAGTTTGCCGAAAAGGGTATCCAAATTTGCTCTCAGATCTAAAATTTTGCACCTGTACCTGCAAGAAAATGGGGGTTTTTGTTGTATGGGGGGTTTCCCTTGGTCAAACCCTAATTTAGGAATTAACCTTGAAATTGAATTGAAATATAGTTTGCATAAACAAAGTAATTGAAACAAATCACCTCACTTATGTTGAAGTCCTTGTAGAGGATTGGAATCCTCAAATCCACAAGTAGGAATGCTTCAATGGATGTAGGATGAATGTAGGATGTCTCCAATCAATAGCATTTGATCTTCAACACCAATCTTGACTTGATCTTTTCATATGAGAATGCTTGAATGAATGTAGAAGGATGGATCATCAAAAGGGGGCTCCAAAGAGATTGAATCCTTCAATAGCTAACAATGGATCTCCTTGATGGATGGATGCTTGAACACTTGAATGTGTGTGTGTGAAAATTGTACTTGATTTGTAGACACAACACTTCAGTAAAACATTAGAGGTTAGCAAAAATCAAAATCGTGCAAAATTGAAATCTACTCTAACCAAGCGATTTACTGCCTTCTAGTAGGTGCGAGATTAATGTTCTCAGATTGTTATTGAGATCAGTGACCTAGACGACACCTAAATGAAGGATTTGGATGCAAAAATGATATAAAATATGAATGCAATTAATCTATTTTTTTGGTATTTTCTATGCAATATGAATGATAAACTTGATATGAATCTATAATATGTAAAAACTGATATGCTATGAATTGATCTATCTAACAATGATATGAAATATGAATGTAAAAACAAGATTGATCTCACAATAGCCTTGATTCGCAATAAGCTTTGATTCCTTGTCCTCCAATCCGACAGCGCGAGGATGCAAAAGTATGAGATGCTTTGAGATGAGCTGAGGCTTTAATTTATAGAAATCCAGGGCTTTGGAGGTGCATGGAAAAAAAGCCATAAATCACTCAGATTAACTCAACTTGATTTTTGAGTTATCTGATAATAAAGATAATTTAATTCACAAAAACATGCAAATCATGAAAAAATAGCTTTTTAACTCAAATTAGAAGTTTAGATCAATTTTAAAACTCAAAAATGATGTTGAGTTCTAAAAAGTCAATAACTTGCATTGATTTTCTGATTTGGAGTTTAACTGCTCTTTGATTGTGCACATGGATAATTATGAATTAATAAATAAATAAAGTGATTTATTCTCAACTTAACTGCTTTTTGAAATAAAATAATTAATTTATGGGTTAATTAACTATTTTACCAAACTTTTATTAAAAATTATATTATTAAATAATGACAACATGCTTTAATTAATTAAATAAGAATTTAATCAATTATTCATAGGAATTTTGATTTATTGTCAAAATTAAATAATACAATTAATAATAGATAGAATTAAATTTAATTAAACAATTAAGTGGCAAATATTAAATCTAATTAATTAAATATGCAAAATATTTAATTAATCAAATTTTATGATAAATGTGATTTATTGCCAAATAATTATAAAATTAAAGATAATTATGATGATTAGGAATATTACTAGGAATATTCCTCGATGTAGAATTTAAGATAATCAATTATGATTCGATGATGTTTAGATGTGCCTTAGATTAGGACTTTGATGTCGATTTCGTTCGAATTGAAGATGTAGGAGATTAATGCACTTATAGCCCATTTTTGGGGTATTACAGAATGCTTGAAGACTTTCTTGAATGCTTGATTTCACTTTCTTGCACTTGAGAGCTCACTCATGAAATTGCTTGAGATGTGATGTGAATAATGGATGAGAAAATGAGAGATAAGGCCACCTTTTATAGTGAACTAGGGCACAATCCTCTAAAGGGGCCACCTTAGAGAATTAAATCCCAATTACGTCCTAACCTTTAGAAAATATACTTAGATTAAATGTAATTAAAGGATTTACCATCCCGAAACCCGAAATGGCCAACCTAGAGGCGGGAAATTAAATATCCCAAAAGCCCGATGCTTGAAAATCTAGGATTCTGGAAATTTGAATGAGGGGGGAAAAATCAAGGTTGGACTTGACCTAGTTAGGTTCGACCTTGATCCTAACCTAGTTAGGTGAGCTTGATCCTGACCTAGTCAGGATCAACCTCAAATTTGACCCTCAGCCCAGATTCAGTCAGAACCAGGTCAGGAGGTCCCGGGGATGCCCAGAAACCTAGAAATGATATCAGAATAGGATAGAATGCCAGGGATAGACATAAAATCCTATGATTACTATGATGAAGGCTAGGAGGACTTATTTCTAAATCCTACCTAGAAAATAGAGCCATGGAAGAGGGAAATTAAGGAGAATCCTTGAGATCCTAACCCTAATTTCACCTAGAATGAAGAAATCAAGTGTCGGGAAGAAGTGGAAAGTGGGGAGAAAGCCAAATAATGCAAAGACCCAATCAAGGCACTCAATATGACCCCAAACCACTTACTTAGATGGCTAAAATCTCTTAACATGGAAGTGCTTCCATTTTAAGGCAATACATTAAGCCCCCACTTTAGCAAGAGTATGGACTCAATGCAAACTCTTGGTAAAGGAGATCAGAATGAAAATATAATCTTATTGTAATCCAAGGGACAAATAAAAACCTTAAGCCCCCAAGGACTCAAGTCTTTGTTGACTCCTAGATCACAATAAGAGAAACATCTCTAGAGAGGAAAGAAGGTGTGATTACCTCACCCAATGAGAACTTATGTCCCATTGTGAACCACACAGAAAAATGGCACAACTGGAAAGATGGAATTGAACTGCCTAGTGAATGTGGCTACTCACTAGTCAACCCATCAAGGATTCATCCTTAGGAATATTCTATTCCATAAGAATAAAATAAAAAATAAAAATAAAAAGAGATCCAGTCTTAAGGACACCTCTGACCTTAAGGGATCAAAATATATGTGTATTTGAAACTAGAGGGATCAAGAGATCCTAAAATATAAACCCATGCTTTAAGGATTAATTACTAATCCAAAAAGGGAAAAAGTATCTTAAAAAATATGTGTGCCTATCGAAAAGTGTGTGTGTGCAACAGGTGAGCAGAGCATATGCCCCCATGTTAAAGTCATTGCTGACACTTTAACAGGAGCAATGGCTTTAACAGAAACATAAACAACTCCACTGATTATGTTTCCACATCGAGATGCCCCTAGATGAAGACAAATCAAGGGAAATATCATAGAAACATATAGAGAACATAGAAGGGATCTACTTACTATGGGGTCTGTATGATCATAAGATCATATATATATGATATTATTGCGAATGAATTGACATCATTCCCCAAAGAAAGTAGAGCTACAATCACAAAGGAGGAAAAATCACATAAGATATACGAAGGAGAATCTTTTCAGACCATGACATGGATACCAAAAATAAATTAGTGCTACCATATCTTGAATCCAAGAAGATTACACAAGGAAACATTTACGAACAATAGCACAATTACAACATAACATTGAACAATGCATAGAAGAATAGAGATATATATAGAGGAATTTGAACAACAATTTCAATTCCTTTATCACCTTGCACCAAATGAGTAACAAGGATCATATAAAATAATTTAACAACATTTAGCAAACACATTACGGGAAAAGCATAGTACAACAGGAAAACACACAACAGAGCTACCATGAAGGACAAGCTGATCAAGCGTGCTACTTACTTTCCCCATCTCATTGTATATCATTTAGGGAAGGAGGGTAACTTGCAAGAGGGACTATATCCAACACAGTAGGAATGATAGTCAGTTCCAAACAAGGATCCTCTGGAGAATCACAATGTTTGACACTAGGTGTAAGAGTTAATTGTGATGAAAGTATATTAGGTAAATCAATGTCAATGTCAATAGTTTCATATTCATCATTAACATCATCAGTATCATCAAGAGTATCTTCTTCATCCAAATTAATCAAAATAGGATCTAAGATATGAATAGAATCATCATAATCATGCATGTGAACATCATTATTAGTAACAATCTGTTCTACTACATTATGCATAGGTTTATCTGTAGAAGGTAGAGATCTTTGAGCTTTAGCATGAGCACGAAACTTTTTATGACATTCATTAGCAGATTGATTTCATTTTGATTTATTTGAAATAGGTTGAGAACTAGGAGGAAAAATCATAGGATCCTTCACAGGCTCTTTAGGAAGATCAATAGGATTATTAACCATAGGAGAAACAATCACAGGATCTTTGATAGGTGCGGTAGAAGGAACTTGATTAATAGAGCTAGAGGTCATATTTAAAGGAGGTATTGAGGGTGTAGGTAAAAGACCATGATTAAGATCCCTAGGAGGTGAACTTAATTCAAGAATTTTATGATGTTTATAAGCTTGATATGATTGAAAAAGATTATCAGGTTGAGGAGGACATGAATTAGGTAATGAAGGCCAAAAGAAATCCAGAGCAGCATAATCTCTAGGCCTAGAAGGTTGATATAGACTATGATTAATCATCTTCACTTCTTCATCATGAATGAACTCAAGACACTTATGGATAGGTGAATCAACAACATGCATGGTAGTTAACCAAGGCAAACCTAGCTTAACTTGAAATTGATTAGATGTAGGAACAACAATAAAGGTAGTGTTCACAATTTTTCCACAAATTTCAACTGATAAAGTAATAGAACCAAATGATGGATAAAGAAAACCATTGCAAGTTTGAATCCACATATCCTATGTATCATAAAATTCACATTGTAAGCTTTTCATGAAAATATTTTCTTCAGTGATAACATTGACTAAGGATGTAGGATCAACAAGACAACCATGAGTAGGTTTCTAAGAAATCCTAGCAATAATGTAAAGGGGACCATCAAGAGCTTTAATAGTCTCAGAGTCATCAAAGGTAATCAAGAGTTCCCGAGGTCTCTTATTCTTAAATTGTTGTCGAGGTTTAGGTTGAGTTTTCATTTTAGGTTTAGGTTTTGGTTGAGGTTGAGATTGAACTTGAGGTTGAATCTGAGGTTGATATTGAAGTTGAGGTTGAGGTGGAGGTATAGATTGATCAATATGCTCCACTTGATTAACAACATGATTGAGATCATCCATCTTTGAATCATACACAATGTCCATAGAAAATGGTTGAGCAATAGTATTAGTATCATGCGTAGGTAAAGGGTTCGTATAGATTTGAAGGTTCTGATTAGGAGGAGAGATAGATTTATTCCTAGTACTATCCAAATTATCAACAAATAAAGCCTTAGAATCAATTAGATCTTGAACCTTATGTTTTAAACAATAACATTTCTCAGTATCATGACCATTCTGATGATGATATTGACAAAAATTATTTTGATCAAAAGATTTAGATGCAATCGTAGTAGGTAACAGAGGTCGAATAGGAGGTAAAGTAATCATATTAGTAGCTAACAACCTATTCATAATAGCATGTAAAGATTCAGAAAGAGGAGTAAACACATGATTTAATTGAAAAGCAGTGGATGTAGAAGTGGCATTGTGAGATACAACAACAACTTGATCAGCAACTACATTCGTTTGTTTGTTTATCTTGACATAGTTGTTGAATTTTTGAAATTTGTTTCGATTAGGAGCAGCATCACTCTTATCAACTAGAACAGGAGCCATTGGAGTTGTGCTCTCAAATTGACTCACTTGTAATTGATAATGATGAAGCACTACACAAAGTTGTTGAAAAGAGGTAAATTCAGTAAGCAAAATCTTATCTCTAATATTCTTTTGCAAATTTGAAATAAACATACATTGAATATCAATATCAGGAATAGGATAGGAAATTTGAGCATACAAATGCTTAAATCTACCAATAAATTCAGTCAATTTTTCCTTAGCACTTTGTTTACAATGCATCAAATCAGTCAAAGACACTTGAGGGCCAATATTATTTTGAAATTATTGAATAAAGGCATTAGCAAGCTGAGGAAAGGAATCAATAGAATAAGGAGGCAAGGAAAAATATCATTGTAAGGCCTTGTCATGGAAGGTTCTAGCAAACAGTTTGGCTAAAATCCTATGGTCATGAGCATAATCACTACAAAGGATTTGGAATGTTTTAACATGATGAACAGGATCTCCTTTTCCATTATAATTCTCAAGATGAGGCATCTAACCTTGCTGAGGAATAGGAGTACGAATGATGTCTCGAGACAAGGGAATTCACATGTCACATGTAGGAATACTAAACTTGTTTTGAGTTAAGGAAGCAAGTTGTTGTTGTAAGGATGATACAGTTTGAGCCAAAATGATGCTTGTTGAATCATTAGAGGAAATAGGAGTAGCAACATTAGACACACTAGGTAAAGTGTAAGAAGCTACAAGAATAGAAGACACAACTAGAAGAACACTAGGAACCACAGTTGGAAGTAGATTGGAATAAGTGAAAGGAACATTATGATATGAAGGTTGTAATGTAGGAAGGGACATAGGAGGAACACTCATAGGAATAGAGGGAACCATCACAGTCACCAAAGAAGGAGTATAGATAGGAATAATAGGTAAAAGATTAAAAGGAGGTTCAACACTAGTGATAGGAGGAATCAACCCTAAATCTTGAGCTTCTTGAACTAAAGGTTTAACATTTGCATGCACAAGGTGAGTAATACCACATAAGTGGTTAACACCTTGATCACTACCACAAAGAACTTTCTTAAGAGCCTTTATAGCTTGAATGGAATCTTGATTATGGTTCTCTTGAAGAAGCCAATTACCCATTTTATCAAGTTCAGTGGAAATTTTTTGGACTTGCTCAGGAGGAACTCTTAAAGAATCATCCTCATCATGAGATGAGTGAGAAGAGTTTTTCTCCATAGTAGGATTGGAATCATGAAGAATCAAGTTATCATCCGGGATCCTAAGGAAAGGAGAGGAAGATTCAGGATCAAAGGCACCCATGAGTCTATGACTTCTTCTAACCAGAATATTATAAGTAGGACTAGTGGTAGTAAATCTCATAAACCAATGTAATGCAAATGAACTAAACTAAGGACACATAAAGCATGAATATGAAATCTAATTAGCATGCAAGATCTAACACAAAGGAAAAATCTAATACTAACAAGATAAAAGGAAAGCACAATAAGGCATCCAATTCCAAAAAAGTAAAGAGAGTAAGTATGTCAGGTTCACCAAAATGAATAGTGGTAAAATGGATTCACCCCTATTCAAATGTAAAAAGAGGGGAAATATGAGATCTATTCTCAAACCCAAATTCCCAAAGAAGAGATCCAATTTGATCAACCAAGAGGTTCATACACAATCGAATCAATTTATGAGGAATATGGAAGAGAGAGAGAGTAAATCCAATATTTCCCTATGAAAGAAATTATGCTTGGAATATGGAATAATTGAAATACAAATACTAACCTAAAATTAGGGCAGATATGGAAAATGTCAAATTATGATGTCTAGGTATACTTTTGGGCAATTCTACAACTTGTTTTGGACTAGAAATGCTGAGACAGAGAAAACCCATAAATATTTCTCCAAGATGAGCTCAAGTTAGGTTTGACCCTCATAAAAGGCCAAATACTACATTCTTTATTTGAAGTCCAATTCAAATTCTGTTCGCAAATCTCAGAAGTTTGTCGAAAAGGGTATCTAAATTTGCTCTTAGATCTAAAATTCTGCACCTATACCTACAAGAAAATGGGATTTTTTGTTGTATGGGGGGTTTTCCTTGGTCAAACCTCAATTTAGGAATTAACCTTGAAATTGAATTGAAATATAGTGTGCATAAACAAATTAATTGAAACAAATCACCTCGCTTATGTTGAAGTCCTTGTAGAGGATTCAAATCCTCAAATCCACAAGTAGGAATGCTTCAATGGATGTAGGATGAATGTAGGATGTCTCCAATCAATGGAATTTTATCTTCAACACCAATCTTAAATTGATCTTTTCATATGAGAAGGCTTGAATGAATGTAGAAGGATGGATCATCAAAAGGGGGCTCCAAAGAGATTGAATCCTTCAATAGCTAACAATGGATCTCCTTGATGGATGGATGCTTGAACACTTGAATGCTTGAAGACTTTCTTGAATGCTTGATTTCACTTGCTTTCACTTGAGAGCTCACTCATGAAATTGCTTGAGATGTGATGTGAATAATGGATGAGAAAATGAGAGAGGAAGGCCTCCTTTTATAGTGAACTAGGGCACAATCCTCTAGAGGGGAAACCTTAGAGAATTAAATCCCAATTAGGTCCTAACCTTTAGAAAATATACCTAGATTAAATGCAATTAAAGGATTTACCATCCTAAAATCTGAAATGGCCAACCCAGAGGTGGGAAATTAAATATCCCGAAAGCCCAATGCCTAGAAATCCAAGATTTTGGAAATTTGAATAAGGGGGGAAAAATCAAGGTTGGACCTGACCTAGTTAGGTTCGACCTCAATCCTAACCTAGTTAGGTTTGAGCTCGATCCTGACCTAGTTAGGATCAACCTCAAATTTGACCCTGGGCATAGATTTAGTTAGAACCAGGTTAGGAGGTCTCGGGGATGCCCATAAACCTAGAAATGATATCAGAACATGACAGAATGCTAGGGATAGACATAAAATCCTATGATTACTATTATGAAGGCCAGGAGGACCTATTTATAAATCCTACCTAGAAAATAGAGTCGTGGAAGAGGGAAATTAAGGAGAATCCTCGAGGTCCTAACCCTAATTTCACCTAGAATAAAGAAATCAAGTGCCAAGAAGAAGTGGAAAGTGAGGAGAAAGCCAAATACATGCAAAGACCCAATCAAGGTGCTCAATATGACCTTAAACCACTTACTCAGAGGGATAAACACTCTTAACATGGAAGTGCTTCCATTTTAAGATGATACACATCCAAAGAAGGGACTTCCTCCAGAAATGTTGGTACAGCTAAATCCAAATTCAAACATCCTTCCAAGAGTACCACTACATCTTCCCATCATCCCTCCAAAGCCTACAATGCAATTCCTCCTCCTCCATCATTACAACCCAAAACAATGTATTCCTCCTTTATCTTCCCAATCCATTTTGGGTCCCTATGTCCCAAAATCTACCATTGCATGTCCTCCACATACCAAATCCATTTTGTGGCCTTACATCCCAAAATATCATCCCCCATTTTATCCTACTCAATCCTTCATCCACCATAAAGGTCCCATCCCATACATTCCTAGTCAGGATCAACAAAGGCACAACCCAACATCTTCTATCTACCAATCTCCTTCCATCTCTCCATCCATAGCTCATCCATCCTATCCACCTCTGGATATTCTTTCCAATGCTCCTCAAAATTTGGATGCCAACTCAAATGTGCATAAAGGCAACTATCCACAAAAATATAAGGATTTCCATGTCCACTCTAAATGTCATTATCAAGAAAAGAAAAAACCAATCAAGAAATCCACAATATCCCAATGGCCACAAAGGCCCATCAAAGAAAAAGTGAAATCCAATACATCCCAATGGCCACAAAGGCCCACCAAAGGAAAAGAAAAATCTACTACATGGCCACAAAGGCCCACCAAAACTAAAGTGAAGATGATGTGGATCCCAAAGCAAAAAGATGCAATGCATCTAACAACAATATCCACAATGGCATCCAACTTTGCTAATCCACTAGTTACTCAGTCTTCTCCACCATCTCCTAAATCCATTTTGGGTCCCTATGTCCCAAAATCTCCTAGCACAAATCCTCTATCCTATCCGCATCTATCTTCCGCAACCCATGCACTTCATCCACCCATCTCACAACATGTGCCAAGGTTGGTCCTGACAACATCCTCCTATCCTAATCACTTTCCATCATTCCATCCAAACTCTTTCTACCACCATCTCTCTCATCCCATGCATATCCCCAATCTCACCAATGTCATCCATGCCTTTGCATAATCCACCAATCCCAATAAGGCTGTACCAACATCCAAAAAAATTAGAAAGTTAGCAACATCAGAAAGTCAACAAAAGTCAGCAAAAAATTAGAAAATCCATAAAAATTTGGAAAAATAAAGAAAAATATTTTTAAAAAAAGATAAAAGAAAGAGAAAAGCATTTGTCCAATGGTGAAAACTTGGCAATTCAAGCACCCTGGACAAGTACCATGATAAAAACCTAGCAAATAGGCATCATGCGTAATCCCTCCACCTAGCTCCACTCCACGACTGGAGGCAATCTTCCTTCCAACACATCCTACCCAACATCTACTCCATCCCATTTGTCTCTCACCTCCTCCATCCTCCTTCAGATCTTGATACATAAAAAAGGACCACCAAGTATACATGCTTTTGGCACACCTATCCTCTATCCATCCATCCTTCCTATCAGCTTATCTTCCATCCATTCCCCTTATCCACATACTATTCCTAAGCTTCCACCTACCTTCCTCATCCTATTATCATCTTATCTTCCATCCTATCATACTCCCTCCTAGTAATCTTAAATTTGATTACATTATTTAGTAATCTTATTTAGTTTTCTCCTAGGACATCTTGTTAATTAAATATGATTATTTTATTAATTTATGTCATCCCCTAGTTAATTAATTTAATTAATTAACTATAGTCCAATTAATTATGTAAATGACAAACCTATAGTCTGATAATTAATTAAATCCCTATTCTTCTATTAATTTAAATGGATACACTTATCTAAATAAATTAATTCACAAAACCCCTTTTTCCTCCCACTTGGAATTAAATAAAATATTTAATCCTAAAAATCCTAATTCTCCTCCATTAGCTAATAATCCATTCTTAGCTAATCTAACCCTCCACTCATTCTCTCTCCTCCCATCACATCTCCCTAATCCTCCACTTACCCTCTAATCCAAGCCTAATCACCCCTTAAACATTTGCACAATCATAATCCAAGATTAAGAAATGCTAATCCATCACAAGTCAACCCTCATGTCACCATCACCACATCCTTCAATGCCAAATCATAAAGCCTCTTACACGTCTCTTACACACTTGTCCCCTCTCGTACCTTCCAAAGTGGACACATCCCTCAAGCATTTGGCCTCTCCTCTCATCCTCCTCCATTGTGACACTTTTCACAATGCTATGCATTTGAGAAAGCACAATCCATGTGCTCTCCCTTGGATGCATCTCCACCCTTCCTCAAGTTTGCAACTTGACCATCCATTCATCCTCCATTTTACTTTATATTGAGCCTCTTCCTCCTTCATTTTCATCCACCATTGAAGCAAAGTTATTATGCCCATTTCTCTCTTGAACCTTGAAGCATAATTTATGAGCACACATCCAATCTTTGGAAAAATCCTCTACATCTTGAAGGTTTTTCTTGAAGGTCTTGCATTGCCTTTTGAGTATTTTGCTTTCATTTTGTAGGTCTAATCTTAAAGGATTTACTTGTTTTATTTTGTTGAATGCTAGCTTTGCTTGGTATTTTTAGACATTATATTTTAGGTATTACAGAAGGTTTGTATGAGTGGTTGGTTATGCCTTTTTGGTTTAACAAAAGCACCGAGTACTTTTATGAGGTTGATGAATGAAGTTTTGAAGAAATTCTTGGGTAAGTTTGTGATTGTATATCTTGATGATATTTTGATATTCAGTAAGACCAAAGAAGAACATTTGTTGCATGTTAGACAAGTTTTGGAGAGATTGAAAGAAGAAAAGCTACTGATAAATCTGAAAAAGTGTTCATTCATGAAAGAGGAGATTGTGTATTTGGGATTTGTGATTTCAGCTGATGGTTTGAAAATGGATCCTAAAAAGTTTGAAGCTATTTTGAATTGGCCTACACCCGAGAATGCTAGTGAGGTAAGATCATTTCATGGTTTGGAAAGTTTTTAACAAAAGTTCATTAGGAATTTGTATTCAATTTGTAATGCTATGAATGAGACTATGAGAGGAGACAAAAGAGAATTTAAGTGGACACATGGAGCTAATAAAAGTTTTGAGACTCTGAAGTAGAAGGTTGTTGAATTGCCTATTTTGGCATTGCCTGATTTCAATAAGGTATTTCAAGTGGAATGTGATCCAAGTGGAAGTGCAATTGGAGCTATGTTGAGTCAAGAAGGTAAACATGTTGCTTTCTTTAGTGAAAAGTTGAATTATGCAAAAAGGAAATATTCTATGTATGATCAAAAATTCTATGCTATTGTTAAAGCACTGAAGAAATGGAGACATTATTTGATACCAAGTGAATTTTTTTTTGTATACCTATCAAAAGGCTTTATAGTATTTGGGTAGTTAGAATACATTGAATCAAAGACATGAAATGGGTTGAGTATTTATAGAGTTATACATTTTTGATAAAGCATAATAGTGGAGTCACTAATCAAGTTGTTGATGCATTGAGTAGAAGAAGATCTTTGATGACTGAGATGAAAATTGGAGTTTTAGGCTTTGATGACATGAGAGATTCTTATGAATTTGATCCTAAGTTTTTTGAGTCATGGAGAAAGTGTAGAGCACCTATTCAAGATCAACAGAGTACTAAATGGGATGAGTATTTTATGCAAGGAGGTATGTTGTTTAAAGGTATTCAGTTGTGTATACTGAGAGGACCAATGATAACTAATTTGATAAAGGAGAAACATAGTAGTGGTTTGGCTGGACATTTTGGTGTTGATAAGACATTGATTTTTCTTGAGGAGAAATACTTTTGGCCACAGTTGTATAAAGATGTTTAGAAATTTGTGAAAAGTTGTGGAGTTTGTCAAGTTGCAAAAGGACTTAGTCAGAATATTGGATTGTATACACCAATTTTTGTACTTGAGAAACCTTGGATTGACATCAGTATGGATTTTGTTCTTTGTTTATTGAAGACAATAAGAGGTAATGATTCTATATTTGTTTTTGTGGATAGATTCTCTAAAATGGCACATTTTATACCTTATAGAAAGACATCAGATGCAGTATATGTAGCAGATCTTTTCTTTAAGTAAATTGTTAGATTGCATGGATTACCGAGGAGTATCATCTCTGACCAAGATAGTAAATTTTTTGGATACTTTTGGAAGACTCTTTGGAGAAAGTTGGGTACTGAGTTGAAATATAGTTCTACAGTTCACCCACAAACCAATGGATAGACAGAAGTTGTGAATAGAAGTTTGGGTAATCTTTTGAGATGTTTAGTTGGAGACACACTGAGTAATTGGGATTTTGTGTTGGCACAAGAAGAGTTTGCATACAATAATTCAATGAATATGAGTACTCGAAAAACACCTTTTGAGATTGTAGATGACATACAATCGAGAGGTATATCAGATTTAAGAGACATTGCTAATGAAAGAAAAATAAGTGCTGAAGGAGTAAAATTGTTGAGTACATGAAGACATTGCATGAAGATGTGAAGCTTAAACTGGAAAATAGTAATCAGAAATAAAAAGACAGAGCTGATAGATCAAGAAGACATAAGACTTTTGATGTTGGTGATGAAGTGATGGTTCATTTGAAGAGAGGCAGATTTCCTATTGGAACATATGGAAAGCTGAAGATGAAGAAGTTTGGACCTTGCAAGATTTTGAGAAAATTTGATAGTAGAAATGTGTATGAGATTGAGTTACCCAATGACATGGATATATCACCTATATTCAACATTACTGATTTGTATGAGTTTCATGGACCTGATGAAGACATGACAATACTGATGGATTATCCTAAGAAGAAGAATGAAGAAGTTGAAAAGATTTTGAAGCAAAGAATTGGTAGAAGTGCAAAAGGAAAATAGTATATGGAATATCTGGTAAAGTGGAAGAATAGACTGATTAAAGACAGTTCATGGATTTCATAGTCTGAGTTGGATATAGCTTGGATCATACCTATTTCATGATCCAGAGAATCATTTCAAATAACCCTAGGTGTTTGATACAGGAGCATCTCGGGTCCTTGGAAATCCTATGTCACCAAAAACATATTTGAGTTTGTCTATGTTGCTCAGTTCCTGCTTTGACTGAGTTGGTTTTGTTGGTAGTTTTCTCTATTTTTCCTGTCCCCCCAAAATTTTGAAGTTTTTGTGTCTTCCTAGTCTTTGTGTTGAATCCCTCTGCATACTTTTCATATCTTTAGGGTTCAAGTTTGGTCAAATTTGCAGAAACCCTAAGTGCTAGGGTAAAAATCCCTTTGTATGCCTTCAAAAGTCCAAAACCCTAGTTTACCTTAGCCTTGTTCTATTCCCGCATTACTTTTTCAGGCCACTTATGTCTTAAAAGGCATGTGCACTTTACTTTTCCCAGTCAATTACTTAATCTCCCAATGGTTTCAACATATTCCTTTCTTTTATGCGACTCTAAGAATCCCTTTGGTCGCGCAATCTCTTAGTGCTTAAGGAATATTCCATCTCATTTAGTGACTTGCCACGGGGTCTTCTTTCCTTTTAGTCACTAAGTCTCTTAATATTTGGTGGTTACATCTTTTTATTCGGTGATTGCTCAGTTGCAGTGGTCACGTATGCTCCTATCCCCGATGGCTTGACCCCTAACTGTTTGTGACCTGGTGTGGCAGTTTGTCTTTCCTTTGGTCATGTGTTCACATGGTCTGCAAGCCCAACATCATGTTACTTTCAATCCAACATTGGGCACATGATCTCATAGAATCTATCAGAGCCATGAGATCATGCGATGACCACTTGATCTTCTGATGCATTTCTTTGTGGGTCCATTGCCACGCAAGCTAACTTGGTAGTTTCTCATTGGTCGAGGCAGGATGAGGTGGAGCATGTTAGTGAGAACTCATTTCCGGTGTGTCCTTTGTTGGAAATATTCAAGACTAGCTAGGTTACTAAGAGGGGAGGGGTGAATTAGTAACTTCAAAACTTTTACAAATTTTAGATCTCAACCATTTTCTCAATGACATTAGATTGATAAGCTAACTGTATGCATGAGTAACAGAAAGAATAAAACATTCATAACACTTTGAAAACAGAGATTTGGTGACCCAGAAACCTTCCAAATAGAAAGTAAAATTGGGGTGGGGATGAAACCCACTAAACTTCAATACTGCAGTATAAAGTTTGCCGGTTAAGGCTTATAATGATCACTTCTGATGATCTGCCCTATTAGGAGGAATAAGGACTGCTAGGTCCACCTTGTTAAAGGATTTACAAACATACAAAGAAGTATGCACTCAGTTAAGATATTTTTTCAAAGACTCTTAAGTCTACCCGGTTAAAGGATTTGGGGCTAATTCACCTGTTAGGATGAAATAATAGATCTCTTACTTGCAACTATGCTTGTTGATTGAGATTCTCTAATGTACTGATCACCTTCTATGATAGATATGTCTCTGCTACTTCTTATACTATTGTATTCCTTTGTAATTCACTTATCTCTACCTTTCTTCTCTTTTTCGCTTTTCCTTCACACTTTGGATATGATAAAAAACATTGTTTATATATCAATCCAAAATAATTACAAAACAATAGCAAAGTCGGCTCTAAACAAGCAAACACAAGTATTACTAAGTCGGCCCAAATATAGTGACTCAATTATTGCAAACTAACTCAGTGACTTTCTGATACTCAGCATCCACTGCGTTACTCGGCATCATCATGCACTTGGTAGAAGTGGAGGCTCGGTCCATACTAACCACTTGGTTGTAGTTTCAAACTCGGTATATACTAGAGACTCGATAGATATAGTGTCACTCAGTAGATACTGAATTCCCTGTTTATCGTGCTGGCACTTGGTAAACACTACTCATCTCATCACTTAGTGAAGATAACTCGGTAAGCACTATTCTACTCGGTAAGCATGGTTCTGCTCAGTAAACACTATTTTTCTTGGTAAACACTATTCTACTTGGTAAACACTACTCTGCTCGGTAAACACGTAGGTTCTGAATAAGTGTTGTCACTAATGACAATCATACTTAATGCCAACATCCTTGAGGGTCCTGACATTTGTAGAGAATCTATGGTTGGCATAAGTTCTCATGGAATTTGTCAGAGCCATGCGATCTTACGCCAACCGTCGATCTTACCTTTTCTCAGGCAGCATAGGGAAGGTGGGTCCTCTAATAGTTGGAGCCGACATGCATGATTTTTATTGGCTGAAGGACTATCCAGGCGGATATGATGTCAGAAGTGGCTGAGGTGGAATTTGTAGGTGGGCCCAAGGTTGTGAAATATTTCAATAAATTGGTGGCTATGTATTTTCTAAAGTTTGGTGGTTCTGATAAATTTTGGCAAAGGTCTAAAGTCCCCTTTGGTCACTTATTCTCATAATATTTGGCCAAGTTCTAAATAATTCAGTGAATGGGTGAATTTCTGTATTCGTGAAATCTCTAAATAAATTAGTGAGGCCCTAAATTTATCAGCGACTTAGTGAATGTCTTTGGTCACTGATTTGCCAAGTATAAACTGATTTCCTAAGGAGGGTTAAGACAAACATTTAGTGAACTAGTGAATAAAGGTTTTTTGTGTATTCGTGGAATACAACCGAGGGTTAAGAAAAGACTCAGTGATTTAGTCAAAAGCTTTGTTCACTGAATCATTTGACCTAACCGTAGTTAAAGAAAGCATTAAGCAACTTAGAGTTTCCCTTCAGTCAAATATTCATGGAGTAACAAAGGTTAAATGTTTGCTGAGAACAAGTTGGACCATCTGCCACCATGTTGCTGAGGTGTTTTGTTTTGATTGGCCGAGCTAGAAAGGGATAAGGACATGTCAATGGGCCCAAAAGATTCAAGTGAGATGCCAATATGGATGATCTAATGGGTGATGTAAGATCTCATAGGGTTAGTCAGAGCTATAAAATTATAAGACCACTGTCCGATCTAAAGCTTATGCAGAGTGGGTCCAAGCTTGCCAATTCATTACCGACATGCTCAAATTTCATTGGTCGAAGGATTAATGAGGTGGCGAAGGATTTTAAAAAGGTTTTGTTGACTGTTGAAGGATAATTGCAAGCCGCCTGATCTGCTAGGAAGAAATAGGATCAATGGTCATGTTTTAAAAATAGATCAAGTGGCTGTTGCCGTCAGTTTTCAAATAATTCGAGGGTTTTTCTATAGGGTTAGGAGACAGTGCACCAAAAGAGCCATAATGTAGGACCATTTTTTGTTATTTCCAGCTTGGTTGTAGGTGAGAATTAATGAAGATGATCCTAGTAGTTGTTCCAGCATGATTTTACATCCTTGGGTTTCTCTGCTACTGCCAAAATTAATGGGGCTTTGTGATGATTTTGTCCTTGAGGCTAGTACATGGTCGGGTTGGTTGTAGAGTTTTGTGATTTTTGATCTCACGAGCTTTGCACTTAGGGCCAGTCTTGTCTACATTCATTTGTTCATTTGAGTTAGGTGATTTTGAATGGTTGCTTTGAATGATCATCCATTGCTTTTTGCAATCCTTGAGATAAAAGGATTTTTCATGATCATTCAAAGGTATTTGGAGTTAGGTGTTCATAATCTCTTGCTTGGTGAGCCCTATTCTTGGTCAGGGTTGTAAGAATTTTGTTTCAGTGCTTGTTTATGAGAGATAAAAGTTGCAGGTCTAAGCTGTAGTTTACAAGCATGATTTGTTGTGACTGATTGTATGCACATAAAGGATTCATCATACTTAATACAAATATATTATTCTTCTCTCTCCTTTGTGTCAAGTAAGGTAGGCTTAGAGCTTTCTAGTTCATTACATATTGTTTTATGTATGTATCTTCATTCTTGAGTTCTGATCTGGGATTGGATTAAATGATGCTCTAGATGGGATGTGAGTTTACCCTTGTCTACATAAGGATTCTTTGTAAGCAGTAAGGATTGTGGTAAATGTATTTATGGCTATGAATCTCAGATATTCTTTGATTTGTATATCTTTTGTGTCTAAGAAATCTTTCTCTGTGGATGAGGCACTGGCCTAAATGAGTAAATCTCTTATTAACATAATTGATTGAAGTTGTTGCAATCCAAATCTTAAAATCAAGAACCATTTTAAGTTTTAAATCTTTGGTTGTGTAGTTTGTTTACCCCATAGCAATGGAGAGTCAATGAATGTAAGGTTGGCATTTAGTACTTTCTTGCTATCATCTGTTATATGAACCTAGACTTTGGTGTGTAAGGTATAGTTTTCACTAGGTTAGGTGCACCCGCCTTGGTTTTGCAAAGCCATAAGTGAAGAGGGCAGTCCTATCCCTACAGTTGGTCCAATTACCCAAAGATCCTTCTACATTTTGGAACTAACCACTCCTAAAATTTGTCTGAGGGTATATTGGTAGCCTAAGAGCATAAGCCATTTTGAAACACCAACAAGATGGTGACTTTGCTAGGGAAAAGTTACACAAGTCTATAATAACGAGTAGGTCATTATTGGAAACACATGGTTTTTCTTGCCCCTTGTCTTGTCAAACTCATTAGGATACTTGTTAGTGAGGAAATAGTGTTTTAAGATTCCCAATATACTTGGGTGGTGACTCAAACATCTCTGCAGTAGTGCTAGTCAGCAGATTATTTATAAGATGAGTTACAAAGGTATTAGGTCCCAGAGAAAGGAGCATCCTGAAGATAGATTGGAAGAAGGTCCTCCGAGCACTTCTAAGGCTAGCCAAACAAAGTGGGGAAGAAAACAAAAAAATATGTCTCATACTTGGAAACATAAAGAGGATACAAGATAAGAAAATCAAACCAGACCGGGTCAAGAAGAAAATGTCTCAGAATATGAAGAGGCTGTTGATTTGGGGTTGAACCAGTATGAGGATGAGTTACAAGTGGGAGATGCTAAATCTGAGACTACTCTCCCAGAATCAGAAGAAATTTTTGAAGAATTTTATGAGTTGGAAAGAAGAATCCAAGAATAGATTGCTATCAAACAGCAAAGAGAAAAAAATAAAGAGGACAAAGTAAGACAGGCCATGATAAGGGTTGAATAGTTAAAGAGGCAGTTATTAGATCTAGAGGCAATTAATTTTGTCCTAGAGCCTGAAGGAACAGAGGAACAACCTATTGTGTAGAAGACATATGAGACAACTAGACCTAGAAATAAAGGCAAACAAAGAGCTGATGGAATTACAATCAATAAACATGTTAATGATAAGGATCTTTTAGATCAAGGGTTGAGATTAGATGTGGATCTTGAGAAGGCTAGAAAGGAGAAAGAGATGTGGGATAAAGAACTTGAGAAAGTAGAATTGGAGGCTACTACTGCAGAAATGAGGAAGAAGATTGAGTTTCTCAAGCATACTTCAGGACCTTCAACATCTACATCTCAAGGAATGGATCCACCTCGAGGAGGTCATGTTCATGAAAGGTACAAACAACTTATCTTTTTGGGTATTCTTGGTTATCCTAATGTAATTCCTGATGAAATTAGAAAAAAGCTCCCTAATTTTGCTAGAAACAATGTCATCACATGTGAGGAACATCTAAAGAACTTTATTGATGTAATAGATGATTATAATATTGAGCCTGATGATGTTGTAATGAAGTTATTTGTACAATCTCTGACTGAAGATGCTAGGGACTAGTTTAGAGGATTTCCCCATGCCAGTATAGGGTCTTGGAATGAATTTAAAAATTATTTCAAGGAACATTACAGTGACAAAACAAATGAGGGTTTTATTTTGAATGAATTCAATAACATAAAGAAAAATTAGAATGAAGATGTTCTTGAATTTAATATAAGATTCCAAAAAGCTATGCATAGGCTCCTACAAGTTATCAGATTAGATGATAGGGTGTGTCTTGTGACATACTTAAATGCTTTTGATGCAAAGATGGGGTATCTTTTAAGGGATAAGAACCATAGAAATCTTGGGGAAGCTTACAAGTTGGCTATTAACATAGAGAGTAATAGAAGAATATCAGGAAAATTGGGGAGAAGGGATGATTGTAGGCCTCAAGCACAAATTAAGAAAGAGATGGGAAGGTCTGTAAACTTTAAACCCAAAGAGGAGGATAATCTAAAATAGATTCTAAATGCTTTAGAGGTTCTGAGGCCTAATGAAAAAAGAAACAATAGGGCTATAATTAATGACTGATCAACTCCTAATAATTTTAGCAGGTAGCCAAGAATGCAAAATTACCCATACAATACTTAGTGGAAGGATGGAAAGGCCATTTTTCCAACTAAGAGGGATAGGCCTGATGATAGGATTCCTAATCCTTTGCAGAGAAATTCAGTTAATATGAGTGATGATATCCCATGGTGTGCTACTTGTCAATCTCCTCACAATCCAGAATACTGTGTGATTGCCCTGAATCTATCTAAGAAAAAGGAACAAGATAAGCAATATGATAAGAATGGATGTGCAATGACTTCTTCACATGCGTGGGATGAGGTTGACTCCATAGAGGAGGAATTTGATGATGTTGGATGTGGTGCAGTGAAATGTAAGGAGCATGTTTCCTTAAGGCGACCTTCTGATGAGGAAATTGCTCAAATCACTACAGACATGGTCACTCAAGCCAAGAGAAATTACAATTTGAGAAACAATACAATTGGAAATACAGCTGGTAAATCGGGTAGCATGTTTATCAAGAGGTCAGAAAGGAGTACACAACAGCCTGAGGAAAAGGAGAAAGGTGCTAATCATGTTGTTAGTTAGGTGAAAATAAAAAAGAACGTTGGACCTATTGCAATACCTAAGGGTAGAGAAAGGACATCAGAAGGATTTTCTCCCATACCCCAAAAGGGAGATGAGTCTCTACACAAAGATAAATCTAACTTGATTGTCCGAATAGAGGATAAAGATGTCACTATTTTTAAAGGGGACATGGATGACTAGAAGTATGTTCCCATTGATATGACTAAATTGCTTTCACAAATGACTGTCAAAGTTCCACTTTTGGAAATGATGAGGATAGAGGAGCATAAGGTGAAGGCTTTGGATAGGGTAAATGGTGCCTTTTCTACAAAAGTCCAAGGGATGAGTAGAAGTGATAAGCATGTGGCTTCTTTAGATGATACACCTGATAGTAAAAATGAAGAAATCATTTCTAAGATTCCTCGGATATATTTGGATGCAAATGTTGTAAGTAATGCATCAGGGATAGTTGATCCTTTCTTTTTGTCTCTTATGATAAATGGAAAATTATTGAAGAATTGCATGATTGATTCTAGGGCATCAAATACTGTCATGCCTGTAGAGATCATGAAGTCACTAGGACTGAGAGTTGATACACCTCATGGAAGATGCCAAGCTATGGACTCAAGAGAGGTGCCAGTTATTGGTACCATTAAGGCTTTGCCTTATAAATTAGCAGCATTCCCTGACAAGTAGCTAACTATGAGTGTTTTAGTGTTTGATATCCCTCCATAGTATGGGATGCTATTATCTAGGAGATGGAGTGCTTCTATGGTAGGAAGTATCCAATGTGACTTGTCTTTTGCTACTTTTAACATTGGAGGAGAAAGTGTGAAGGTGTCAAGGGAAACTAGAACTCCACATATGATTGAGGAGAATGAAGATGATAACATGAATTGTTTTGTGGACACTGACATTGGTTCTTTCCAAGTTCAGGAGAAAGGGGTGCAAGAAAAGGTCAGGCCTATCCTTCTAGTTGATGATGAGGATAACATGGCAGAAGGTAATGTCTTATGGACTTTATATTTTGATGGAGCAAGTTCAAAGGAAGGTGCTGGAGTAGGAGTGCTACTGATATCCCCAAATGGTAAAACTTTGAAGTTTTCTTTCACTCTCTTATTTCCTTGCACAAATAATGTTGTTGAATATGAGGCCCTATTGATTGGTTTGAGACTAGCATCAAGACATGGGATTAAACATCTTAGGGTGATTGGTGATTCTGAGTTAGTAATCTCTTAGATTAGATCGAAGTATGCATCGAAGAATCAAAGATTGAAACAATATAGAAATGTTTTTTGGGATGAAATTGAAGGTTTTAGTGCTTTTGGTATTGATTGGGTGGATAGAAGCCAAAATAGGATTTCTGATTTATTGGAAAACATAGCATTGGGGTGAAAGGATATCACTTTTGTAGGGATATCCGAAATTGAGTTTATGTCTAGGTCTTCTATCCTAGACAATGTTGAAAATTGGCAAGTATTTTCTGATGATCAAGATATACTAAGATTCTTACAGTGTGAGTCTCATTTTGGTGGTCAGGAGATGAATTTAAGCACTTACGTTGACATCAAAAATGGGAAAGAAAATGTTATTGGGAAGGAAGTTTTGCAATTGAAGTCAAATAGGGTCCCAAGGGGATTGGTTTCTCTTGAGAGGGCATTTGACAATAAAGAAAGGGCTTGTTTTTCTAAATTTGTTGATAAGATCAATCACTTGGAGGAAATAAATCTAGGAACAAGTCAAGCACCCAAAAATGTTTATATAGGTAGGTGTTTGTCCCCAAGAACTAGAAAAAATATGATTGACCTTCTCAAAAAATTCAGACATGTTTTTGCATGGTCCTATGATGATTTGAAAGCCTATAGAGAAGATCTGTTCCAACATGAGATACCACTGAAAGAAGGTACCAAACCTTTTAGGCAAAAATTAAGACCTTTGAATCCTACTTTGGCACCCAAGATGCAAGATCAACTCAAAAAGATGGTAGACATTGGGATCATCAAGCCTGTCAGACATTCTACTTGGGTGTCAAACTTGGTTCCAGTCAGAAAAAAGAATGGTGACATTAGGTTGTGTGTTGATTTTAGAAATCTGAATGTCAATTCTTTGAAGGATAATTATGGTTTGCCTAACATGGAAAATATGTTGTAGAGGGTTACTAGATCAGAGCTAACGTCCATGATGGATGGCTTCTCTGGATATAATCAGGTCATGGTCAAGGAGTTAGAACAATTTAAGACTGCATTCACTACCCCTTGGGGAACATATGTTTATGTTAGAATGCCCTTTGGTTTGACAAATGTTGGAGCTACTTTTCAGAGAGTCATGGATGTGGCCTTTGCAGACTTTATAAACAAGTTTTTGGTAGTATATCAAGATGATCTCACAGCATATTCAGATAAGGAGAGTTAGCATTGTGAGCATCTTGAGAAGATTTTTATCAGGGCTTTGGAATATGGGGTTTCTTTGAATCCAAAAAAGTGTGCTTGTGGTGTTGTGGAAGGTAGACTCTTGGGACATATTGTGTCTAAAGATAGAGTGAGGATTGACCCTAAGAGGGTTATGGCTATAGATAGGCTTTCCCCACCTAGAAATGTTAAAGGAATACAATCCTTCTTTGGGCAGGTCAACTTTCTAAGGTGATTTGTTACAAATTTTGTAGAAATCAGTATCCCCATCTCTAGAATGTTGAAAAAAGAGGCAAAGGTTGAATGGAATGAAGAAGTAGACGAATCTTTCAGAAGTATCAAAAAAGCCATCAAAGATGCTCCAGTTTTAAGAACACCTAATTATGATAAGCCCATGTAGATTTTTTCTTTTGCCTCTTGTCATACAGTTGCAACAATTTTATTACAGAAGAATTTAGATGGATATGAACAACCCATATCATTTTTTAGCAAATCCCTACAAGCAGCAGAACTGAAATATGACATTACTAAGAAGCAGGCTTATGCCCTAGTCAAAGTAGTCAAGGCTTTTAGATGTTACCTTGTAGGAGCTAAGGTGGTTGCTTATGTTCCTAGTGCTACAGTTAAGGATATATTGGTATGACAAGAGGTTTCAGGGAAAAGATGTAGATGGATCAACAGGATCCAAGAATTTAACATTGACATCCAAGTTACAAAGTTGATAAGAGGCTTAGGTCTTGCAAGGTTAATGGCACAAAGAAACCTAGTTGCCAATCATGTAAATATGTTAGAGGAAGAACAAAGGCCATATATTTGTGATATGGATTACTGTGACTGGTACAAGGATGTTATTGGTTACTTGTAGAAATTGGTCCTTCCCCCTGAAATGGATGAAAACAAAAGGAGAACTGTCAAGTTGCAATCTGCAAGATATGCTATTATACATGGTAAATTGTGGTGGAGAAGCAATGAAGGAGTGTTACTAAAATGCTTAGACCATGAGAGATCCAAGGCCTTGTTAGATGAAATGCACCAAGGTGTTTATGGAGGGCACTTTATGGCAAAGACCACGGCTCACAAGATTCTTAGGTCTAGATTTTGGTGGCCTACAATTTTTAAGGATGCATATCAGTTTGTAAGAAAATGTGATGCATGTCAGAGATTTGCTGGAAAGTTAAAATTTAATGGAAATTTTCCACTTAGGCTTGTTGTAGTTCAGGCTCCTTTCTAGAAGTGGGGTATAGATTTTATTGGAGAGATTCCAAACAAGTCTAGTGGTGGACATTCTTATATACTGGTGGCAATAGACTATTTTACTAACTGGGTTGAAGTTATCCCTACTAGAAAGGCTACTAGCAAAGTGGTGACTGATTTTGTAATGCAAAATATTCTTACAAGATTTGGTTGCCCAGATGTGATTGTGGTTGATAATGCAATGTGTTTTAGATCACAAGAATTTAATGATTTTTGTCAGCAGTATGGGATACACATTTCATTCTCTTCCCCATATCATCCACAAGGAAATGGCCAGGCTGAGTCTAGTAACAAAAGTCTAATTAAGATTCTCAAGAGAGTATTGGATAAAAATAAGAAAGCTTGAGACTCAAAGTTATGGTTAGCATTATGGGCTGATAGGGTAACTATAAAGAAGGCCATAGGTTGTGCTCCCTTTGATTTAGTGTATGGGATAAATGCTAGATTGCCTCAAAATAATCTATTGCAGATGTATAATTTTATCCAGGCACATGATGAAGATTTAGATGATGAGATGAGGGTAAGAATGGATGAGTTGATCTAGTTGGATGAGGTAAGGAGAGATGCACATGAAAGAAATGAAAGATTGTAGAGGCAGTGTAAGAATCTGTTTGATAAAAGGGCTACCCAGAGAAGTTTTGAAGTAGATGATCTTGTCCTGATGTGGAATGCAAGATTAGAAGATAAAGGAAAGCATGGGAAGTTTGATCCCATCTGGTTGGGCCCTTATCTTATTGAAAGAAAATGGGGAATAGATTCTTATGTCCTGAAAAATTTGACTAGTGGTACTTTGGAATTGCCTATTTGTGGACAATTCCTAAAGTTTTACTTCTCCTGAAGTATCTTTTCCATGAGCAGTAGTTTAGGTTTTCCTCTGTATAGTCGTGTTGTTTTTGGGTCAAAGTTTTGATTTGGTCTACTCTTCCAGGAGATTCTAGCTTACTCATTGTATCTGCAGGAGATACACGTCCCTGAGTATGAGCCACTATTGGTAGTTTTCTCTATTTTTCCTGTCTCCCCAAAATTTTGAAGTTTTTGTGTCTTCCTAGTCTTTGTGTTGAATCCCTCTGCATAATTTTCATATCTTTAGGGTTCAAGTTTGGTCAAATTTGCAAAAACCCTAAGTGCTAGGGTAAAAATCCCTTTGTATGCCTTCAAAAGTCCAAAACCCTAGTTTGCCTTGACCTTGTTCTATTCCTGCATTACTTTTTTGGGCCACTTATGTCTTAAAATGCATGTGCACTTTACTTTTCCCAGTCAGTCACTTAATCTCCTAATGGTTTAAGCATATTCCTTTCTTTTATGCGACTCTGAGAATTCCTTTGGTCATGCAATCTCTTAGTGCTTAAGGAATATTCCATCTCATTTAGTGACTTGTCAGGTAGTCTTCTTTCCTTTTAGTCGCTAGGTCTCTTAATATTTGGTGGTTACTGTAATACCCCAAAAATGGGCTATAAGTTCATTAATCTCCTACATTGACAATTCGAATGAAATCAACATCAAAGTCCTAATCTAAGGCACATCTAAACATCATCGAATCATAATTGATTATCTTAAATTCTGCATCAGGGAATATTCCTAGTAATATTCCTAATTATCTTAATTATCTTTAATTTAATGATTATTTGGCGATAAATTACATTTATCCTAAGTTTGATTAATTGAATATTTTCATATTTAATTAATTAGATTTAATATTTGCCACTTAATTGTGTAATTAAATTTAATTCTATCTATTATTAATTGTATTATTTAATTTTGACAATAGATCATAATTCCTATCTTTAATTGATTAAATTCTTATTTAATTAATTAAAACATGTTGTCATTATTTAATAATATAATTTTTAATAAAAGTTTGATTAAATAGTTAATTAACCCATAAATTAATTATTTATTTTCAAAAATCAGTTAAGTTGGAAATAAATCACTTTATTATTAAATTAATTCATAATTAAAACATGTACAATCATAAAAGTAGACAACTGTCAATTATCAATTAAAGCTAAACTCTTTTGAGTTAAAGCTTAGCTTTTGCATGTTTTTGTGACTTAATTATCTGTTATTATCAGATAACTCAAAAATCAAGCTGAGTTAATTTGAGTGATTTATGGCTTTTAATCATGCACCTCCAAAGCCCTGGATTTCTATAAATTAAAGGCTTCAGCTCTTCACAAATCATCTCATATTTTGCACAATCACGCTGGAGAATTGGAATTGAAGAATCAAAGCTCTTGCGAATCGACATCTTTGTGAGATCAATCTTATTTTTGCATTCATATTACATATCATTGTTAGATTAGCATAGCATATCAATTTTCAATAGCATTCATAGCATACCAATTTCATCTAGCATAGATTCATATCAAGTTTTCATCATTATTATTGCATAGAAAATATCAAAAATATAGATTAATTGCATTTATTCCATATCTAGAATTGCATTCAAATCCTTCATTTAGGTGTCGTCTAGGTCACTGATCTCGATTACAATCTGAGAACATTAATCTCGCACCTATTAGAAGGCAGTAAATCGCTTGGTTAGATAGCTTTCAATTTTGCACGATTTTGATTATCACTAACCTCTAATGTTTTACTGAGTGTTGTGTCTACAGATCAGGTACAATTTTCACACACACAGTTACATCTTTTTATTTGGTGATTGCCTAGCTGTAGTGGTCACGTATTCTCCTGTTCCCGATGGCTTGACCCCTAACTATTTGCGACCTGGCCTGGCGGTTTGTCTTTCCTTTGGTCATGTGTTCATGTGTCTGCAGGCCCAGCATCATGTTACTTTCAATCCAATGGTGGGTGCATGATCTCATAGAATCTGTCAGAGCCATGAGATCATGTGACAACCACCCGATCTTTTGATGCATTTCTTTGTATGTCCATTGCTAACCAAGCTGACTTGGCAGTTTCTCATTGGTCGAGGCATGATGAGGTGGAGCATATCAATGGGACTTGGTTGCCAGTGTGTCCTTAAGGGTCTTGACATCTACAGAGAATCTACGGTTGGTGTAAGTTCTCATGGAATTTGTTAGAGCCATGCAATCTTACACCAACCGTCAATCTTACCTTTTCTTAGGTGGCATAGGGAAGGTGGGTCCTCTGATAGTTGGAGCCGACATGCATGATTTTTATTGGCTGAAGGACTGTCCAGGTGGATATGATGTCAGAAGTGGCTGAGGTGGAATTTTTAGGCGGGCCCAAGGTTGTGAAATATTTCAATAAATTGGTGGCTATGTATTTTCTAAAGTTTGTGGTTCTGATAAATTTTGGCAGAGGTCTAAGTCCCCTTTGGTCACTTATTCTCATAATATTTGGTGGGGTTATAAATGATTCAGCGAATGGGTGAATCTCTGTATTCGCACAATCTCGTAATAAATTGGTGAGGCCCTAAATTTCTCAATGACTTAGTGAATGTCTTTGGTCGCTGATTTTCCAAGTATAAACCAGTTTCCTGAGGAGGGTTAAGACAAACATTTAGCGAACTAGAGAATAAAGGTTTTTTGTGCATTCGCAGAATACAACCGGGGGTTAAGAAAAGGCTCAACGATTCAGTGAAAAGCTTTGTTCACTGAATTGTTTGACTTGACCACAGTTAAAGAAAGCATTAAGTGACTTAGAGTTTCCCTTCAGTCACGTATTGACAGAGTAACAAAGGTTTAAATGTTTTTCGAGAACAAGCTGACCATCTGCCACCGTGTTGCTGAGGTGTTTTGTTTTGATTGGCTGAGCTAGAAAGGGATAAGGACATGTCAGTGGGCCCAAAAGATTCAAGTGAGATGCCAATATGGGATGATCTAATAGGTGGCATAAGATCTCATAGGGTTAGTCAAAGCTATAAGATTATAAGACCACTGTTCGATCTAAAGCTTATGCGGAGTGGGTCCAAGCTTGCCAATTCATTATCGACGTGCTTGAATTTCATTGGTCGAAGGATTAATGAGGTGGAAAAGGATTTTAAAAAGGTTTTGTTGATTGTTGAAGGATAATTGTGAGCTACCTGATCTGCCAGGAAGAAATAGGATCGACGGTCATGTTTTAAAAATAGATCAAGTGGTCATTGTCGTCAATTTTCAAATAATTCAAGGGTTTTTTGCAGGGTTAGGAGATAGTGTTGCTAAAGAGCCATAATGCAGGACCATTTTTTGGTTATTTCCAGCTTGGTTGCAGGTGAGAATTAATGAAGATGATCTTGGTAGTTGTTCCAACATGATTTTACATCCTTGGGTTTCTTTCCCGCAGCTAGAATTAATGGGGCTTTGTGATGATTTTTTCCTTGAGGCTGGTACAGGGTCAAGTTGGTTGTAGAGTTTTGTGATTTTTATCTCACTAGCTTTGTGCTTAGGGCCGGTCTTGTCTGCATTCATTTGTTTGTTTGAGTTAGGTGATTTTGAATGGTTGCTTTGAATGATCATCCGTTGCTTTTTGCAACCCTTGAGATAAAAGGATTTTTCATGATCATTCAAAGGTATTGGGGAGTTAGGTGTTCATAATCTCTTGCTTGGTGAGCCCTATTCTTGATCAGGGTTGTAAAATTTTTGTTTCAGTGCTTGTTTATAAGAGATAAAAGTTGCAGGTCTAAGCTATAGTTTGCAAGCATGATTTGTTGTGACTGATTGTATGCACATAAAGGATTCATCATACTTAATACAAATATATTCTTCTTCTCTCTCCTCTGTGTCAAGTAAGGTAGGCTTTGAGCTTTCTAGTTTGTTACATATTGTTTTATGTATGTATCTTCATTCTTGAGTTCTGATCTGGGATTGGATTAAATGATGCTCTAGATGGGATGTGAGTTTACCCTTGTCTACATAAGGATTCTTTGTAAGCAGTAAGGATTGTGGTAAATGTATTTATGGCTATGAATCTCAGATATTCTTTGATTTGTATATCTTTTGTGTCTAAGAAATCTTGCCTAATGGATGAGGGCACTAGCCTAAATGAGTAAATCTCTTGTTAACATAATTGATTAAAGTTGTTGCAATCCAATCTTAAAATCAAGAACCATTTTTAAGTTTTAAATCTTTGGTTGTGTAGTTTGGTTACCCCATAGAAAAATGGAGAGTCATTCAATGTAAGGTTGGCATTTAGTACTTTCTTGCTATCATCTGTTATATGAACCCAAACTTTGGTGTGTAAGGTATAGTTTTCATTGGGTTAGGTGCACCCACCTTGGTTTTGCAGAGCCAGAAGTGAAGAGGCAGTCCTGTCCCTACAGTTGGTCCAATTACCCAAAGATCCTTCTACATTTTGGAACTAACCACTCCTAAAATCTATCTGAGGGTATATTGGTAGCCGAAGAGCATAAGCCATTTTGAAACACCAATAGGTTCATTGGTGCTCGGTTTCCTTTGTTTATCAGTGTTGGTCGGTTATCTCGTTGGTGCTCAGTGAATTTCACTGGTGCTCAATGATGCTTGTTTGGCACATAGTTTCCTTTCTTATCAAGTTGTTTATTTTGGATTTCTTTTGAGGCTGACTTGTGCATTTAATTTGGGTCATAGATTTAATATCGGTATCCATCCTTGGGAAGCATGTGGACCCTAAATTTGGTCACCCTTCCATTGATTATGGATTTAAAGGTTGACTTGGCTTGGTAGCCTCTTGTATAATGTAGTTGTTTTGTTGGAGTCTTAGGAGTCTTAGATATAGAAGATAGAAGATAGAAAATTGGAGGTTGTTGGAAGATCCTCACATGTTTGAGGACTTTTGTACTTGATTGTAATATCTGGCTTAAACTAGGAAGGCTTACAACGTGGCATGTATGAATCTATTTAAAGATAATATAACATAGCATTTGCATTCTCTCTCTCACTATTCTATGTTGTTGCTTCCACATGTTGTTGAGAAAGGTGGATCTGGTTAGGGGGTGTCATTGGCCCCTCTCCCCATCCCCCCTTTGTATCATTTACCTATTTGGGTTTCCCCATACCAAAATTGTGGTGTTGAGTTAAGTGTTTGTATATTGTCTTTATGCTTATGTTCTTCTATACTTAATTGGACAAAGAATTGAATCTTGTAGATAACTGATTCACCCACCCCCCCCTCTCAGTTATCTCTTGGGACTATTCCTAACATGGATCAGTTATAGGTGCTCATGGTTACTTAGAGGTAGGTGAGGCTAGGGTTCTTTTGTGATTAGAGACATAAGTTGGGGATGGTTGGTCCTTTTAGCATGAAGACCAAGGAGTCTTAACCTAGTATGGACATGAGAGGATATTTTTCTTGGATGAGTTGTGATGACTTGTATATCTTGGAGGAGAATTCTCAATCTTTGCTCTTGGTATACTTAGTGGATTACTACTTCAAAGGTATTTCCCTATGTTCCTTTCATGTACATTATGTTTATGCTTTATCTTACATATATAGATCTTGAGCTATGCATAAATGTTTATTTATGAAGGATTCATTTTTAAATATGTTTGGCATTGGTTACTCCTTGTATTTGGGTATGGATATTATGACATTCATTATGAGGATATTAGGAGGTGTTTTATTAGAATGATTTCCTTTATTGGTAGTGGTTATTATGAGTTTGATATTTTTGGTTTGGGGAGGCTTACATCCATGTTGGAATTACTTCATGAGATGAATATTTATTTGGCCTAATAGATTGATTGATTTGGGTGTTGTTATGGATTTTCATTTGGGGATGTAAATATATCATACTTGATGCAATTTTTCTTATTTAAGGTGTTGATACAAGAATAAATATGGTTTATAGGGTATCTCTCTTCATTCTATGGTTCTTCTATGAGATTCATGATTATATGATTTGGAAGGATGGTGACATATTGTGAGAGAGTATGCACCTATTTGGGGTTTGATCTATGGATCATTGTAATTGTTCTTGGTAATTCATGTTTTAACTACTTGTCACACATCTATATGAGCATGGATTGGTGGAATTGACATGCCTTGATCTTGTTTTCAGATTTATTATTGTCCATCCAATGAGAGTTTAGGTAGACATGTCTGTTCTTTATTGATAAATTTTATAGAAGAAGTTTGATTGAGGTTTCTAGGTTGATATATGTGGTTGGAATGAGATTAATGATGTTTTTTATACATAGGAGGTATAGATAGCTAGATGTATTGACATGTTAAATGGATTCCATTTCCAGTCATGTGGGTTTTTTTGTCCTTATGGAAATGGTTTGAAGCCTTTATTATCACATTGGATTTGATGCTTCTAGTTGTGTTCTTGGATTAGTGTGTCTTGACCTTGGGTTGTTCATTTTCTCCATAGTGACATATTGGAAGATGAGAGGAGTTATTTCTTAAGATGTTGGTCACTTTGTTTTCATTTTTTGGTATCTTGTTGGAGCACAAGAGCATAGTGGAGATTCTCATGGTTTCATGTATGGCTATGATGATGTATTTCATTGATTGACCCTTATGCAATATATATAATAAGTGGGATAAAAATTGAGATAAAGGTGTTTTAAATCTTGCATAATGTTTATTATTATTATGTGTGTGGTGCACCTAGGGGAACCTATTGGAAAATGGCCAGTGCTCCCCTCAAGATTCGTGACATGCCTCCTGTGTCTTCTATAAGTCTAGTGGTTGTATCGAGCATTAACAAGTTGATATTTTGGTGCAACGATAACCACTACTTGTAACAAGTGGTATCAGAGCTAGGGTTTCTATTGCACCAAAAGATTGACCTGTTAATGCTCGACACAACCACTAGAATTATAGAAGATACAGGAGGTGGTTAAGCTATGTCATGAACCCAGTGAGTGACGCTGGGAGGGGGATTGTTGGTAGTGGGCCAGCATCCCTCATAGGGTTCACAACATGGCTTAACCACCTCTTGTGTATTCTATAAGTCTAGTGGTTTTAATGGGCATTAACAGGTCAATCTTTTTGGTGCAACGACAACCCTAGCGGTTAACAAGCATTGTTGGAAAAATGGTCAATGCTCCCCTTAGGATTCATGACATGGCTTAACCGCCTCCTGTGTCTTCTATAAGTCTAGTGGTTGTATTGGGCATTAATAGGTTGATCTTTTGGTGCAATGTAAACTAATACTTGTAACAAGTGGTATCAAAGCTTGGTCACAGGTTCAAATCCATGTAGGTCACAATGAGTGACATTGGGAGGGAGATTGTTGGCAGTGGGCTAGTGTCCCTCGCAAGGTTCGTGACATGGCTTAACTGCCTCCTGTGTCTTCTATAAGTCTAGTGGTTTTATCAGGCATTAATAGGTCAATCTTTTGGTACAACAACTACTACTTGTAACAAGCCAACCACTACTTGTAACAAAACCTACATGGATGTGCGTCACTAGAGTTAGCGTTCTTGAGACCACTTTATGTGTTGCATGTAATTTTGGGAAATAGATTAATGTGGGTACTAGATTAGGAAAATGCATTTATTTTAATATTGGGGAAATATTAATAAAGTGAAAACAATACCAAATACTAAGTATTGGGTCAATGGCTTTGCAAACTCATGGTTTTGAGTCACATGGTTTTACTTTACCACCTAGTTGTATTTGTGTGAGCTTGATTTTACATATAAGCAGAACATGTTTAGTTGTTAAGGTTGGTTGGTACAATGGGTTGTCATTATTGTGTCTTTCTAAGTAGTCCATATGTGAAGCATGGGATGGGATGTGCAAACTCATGCTTGAAACATGGAGTATGCATCCACAAGAGGCTTGATGTTTCAGAAGTATTTATTGTAACTTTATAGCTAATTTATACTTCTTTATTGTTGAATAATATGATAGAGTATGTATGATTTGGGAGGTTGATTTTTTCCCTTATGAAGATTTCCCAAGGTATATTTTGTGTTATTTTGAGGCTTGTCTATTTGATCCATGCATAATCATTGCTCTATAAGCTTATATACATGCTTTTCTCTCATGGGTTTGTGGAAAATGAGTTAGATGAAATTGGGTATGATTCATTATTTCCTAACATAAATACATTCTTGGGATGGAAATATAAGAGATAGAGTGAACCAAAAGACGTGCCTTGGCTACACAATTGAATTTTATAGAGTTTAACATACATGATTGTAGACCATTTTGTGTTCCTTTTACAATGTAAAAAAATTATTTTTCTTCCTATAATCCACCATCCCCTTTGAATATAGAAGACATAAGCAAAGTGTCTTACTACAATGTAGTTAAAAATTTGATGTATGCTATGATTTATATTAGACCAAATATTTCAAAGTAATGGGTGTTCTTTCTAGATATATATCTAATCCTAGAAGAGTCATTGAGCCACAACTAAAAATTCTTCAAATATTTGTAGGTAGCTTAAAGTATTATTTATGTTATCATGATAAATTTATAGGAGATAGCCATTCCATTGATGTTCATTATTATGTGGATTCAAACAAGATAGGTGATGTTGATAGAGTCATGCCCAAAATCTAAGAAAAACACATGAATCAAAAAAATTCAAAGTAACATCATGTTTGACTAGGGTATCTAACAATTGTAGTTTATCATCTAAAGAAGTGCATATATCGAATATGACTAAGGGGTATCATGATCAAGTTGACTTGGTCAACCCCCTCAAGTTATCAGTTTACTATTATGAGGTTTTAACACTAAAGGCTACAAGAACCCTAAAATGAAGAGTTCACTAGATTTAACTTACTAAACCCTTAGGTTTCATTCACAAAGGACTATACTTAATTTAAGGTGTCTAAAGTGTTTATACCTAGAAAACCATGCAAAGGTCCTG